>KN846958.1:607719-873751 GCA_000835435.1 Phialophora macrospora | reverse complement strand
ACACACACACACACACACACACACACACACACACACACACACACACACACACACACACACGGTATCTACTCAAGATGTGACACGCGCGCGCGACGTTGCAACTTTGCTCGAGGCACAGAACGGCCCCAACTTGCCTCGTTGGGAAGGTCCCGCCCAACACGAACGTGGACCCACGAGTCCCACACTGAAATGCGAGGTACGTATTATAGTATATTGGGCGAGGACGCGGTACTGGCTGGCAGGCAGATGAAGACCTGCGTGCGTGAAAGTGTGCAGGCGAGGCAAGGGCGCAAGAGGGCGAGAGGACGCAAGAACGGTGGCATGGCCAGGTACAGAGACGGATGGAAGGGTTACCGAGAGATACGACTGGATCTTTTGTTCGACGTTGGACGTTCGAAGGTACTCACTCCATCTACCTACCTAGTATACCTTGCGTGAGCTACATTGCTTGTGCCTCACGTCTGTACGTCTGGCCCGCGTGAGAATACATGCAGCGGATGATCCTCTTGGTTTGCCGAGAAGCGAGGGACCCCGAAGTTGGGAGAAACACAGAAAAAGCAAGTACAGGTATTGAGAGGCGGGCATGTCAAACGGTCGATCGACCTTCGACTGCACATGGCGGACTGTGTAACGATGTAATGAGTGGGTTGGGTGGAGGCGTTTACTTCGATGGGTCGGATTAGTCACGAATCAATCCAGCCTAATCACCTCCCCTTACCTCGACTCCAGTCCCTCCGTTTTGGATCCGGCGAAACTTTCTTTTCGTGCCTGTGTCCGGACCCCGCGAGGCCATGCTAGGCTAGCCCGCAGCCAGTAGACGGTATGTTGCTGGAACCGGAACTGCAACTGCAACCGGGATCATGACTGACGTGGCCCGGTGACTTTTCACAGTTCAGCCTCGTCTGGCGGTTCGTCAGTCGGTGGGGACAGCCGAATGTGGTAGTCGAGGATGTGGAGGAGATTTGTCGAGGAGACTGCTATGGCCAGAGACGACGAGGAAATACGATCAATGACAGGAGGACGAGCTTCCACGATGCTAAAGGTGAGTAACGAAAAGGGGCAGCCTTTGCGAAGGGTCACGCACGAGGGACGGCGGGGGGCAAATGTCCCGTGCTGGAAGAAGATCGGACACTGGTACAACCATTTCGAAACCACTCCCTCGGTACGCCGTCATCGACTCAGAGATCTGGGAGCCAGGATCTAGGAGCTGTAGTCTGGCTGTTCTCTCGTCATCAAAGCAAGTTGCTTATGAAAGCAAACACACACCGTCCGATACGACGGCCAGGCATGGCAAAACACTCAACACGGCCGGCAAATCTCCACCTCAATACAGCGGCATGCTACCCTCGGTGGTCTGGAAAGCCTGCTCCATAATGTCCAGTCCTTGATCGAGTTGCTCTTTCGTGATAACGATTGGGGGCGCAATCCTGAACACACCTCCAAAACTGGGGTGACTGCTCAAGTTCGCCCATAGACCCAACTCGTACATCTTGCTGGCGACGTTCCTGGCTAGCTCGATCGCCGGGGTCTTCTTCTGGCGGTCACCTACGATCTCCACCCCGGCCATCAACCCACGGCCACGCACGTCGCCTATGCATGCATAGCGAGATTTTAGCCTCTGCAGCCCGGCCTGCAGGTGTAGCCCCATCTGGCGCGAGTGCTCGACCAGATTGTCCCGCATGACGATTTCCAGGACTTTATCACCCACGGCTGCGGGCAGGGGATCATTGACGTGCGTCGTGTAGAAGCAATAATCTCTCTCCGCACAGACCCGTTCGATCTCGGCACTCATCACCACAGCACTGAGTGGCAGGCCGTTACCCAACGTCTTGCTCAGCGTCAAGATATCCGGGATGACATCTTCGTGATTGATTGCGAACAGGTCGCCGCATCGTCCCACGCCAGTCTGCGCTTCGTCCACGATGAGTAACATGCCCCGGCTCTCGCAATGCTTCTTGAGCGCTTTGAGGTAACCTTGCGGGAGGACGTGCATGCCTGCACTGGATTGGATGCATTCGACGATACAGGCCGCTAGCGAGCCGCAGGACGCCCGATCGATCAGCTCCCAACCATAGTTGAGTTCCGTCTCCCAATCGTAGCTGCCGTCCGGGTTTCGGAATATGGATCGATAAGCATTGGGTGGGGGAAGCATATGCATTCCTGGCATCAGGGGTCCTTGTCCCCTGCGGCCAAAGTGGTACTGGGTTCCTAGCGCTTGGGCGGTGACGCCGTGCCAACTGGCCCCCAAACCCACGATTTCAAATTTGCCAGTGTAAACCTTGGCCATTTTGATGGCGGCTTCGTTGGATTCGCCGCCTGTGCTGAGGAAGAAGGCCTTATCTAACCCCGGTGGCGAGAGCGCCGTGAGGCGCTTTGCTAGATTGATGACTGGCGGAGAGAGCATCCCGGAGAACAAGTGGTCCAAGTTGGCGGCATGGTCGTGGATTGTAGACACAATTTCAGGATGACCGTGGCCTATCAGGCACGACATCTGGCCAGAGGTCCAGTCGAGGCATTTGTGGCCGGAGGCCGTGTATACGTAGAGGCCTTTGCTGCCGACGATGATGTCCTTTTCGAACTTGGTGCCGTAGTTTGCAAGGCAGGATTTTGCAGCTGTGTTGAGTTCATCGTCGTCGATGTCGCTGTACAGGGTGGGTTTGTCGAGATCGCTGGATTTGGCAATGGGGGTAGTGGAGGGGAGACCGTCTTCGATCATGGGAGCCATGGCTTCCTTTGCCTATAAGGGTTTGTGCAAACGAGGCTGACTGCTGGGCTGCCACAAGGACTGACAAAGATTGCAGACGATGGAAGCCTGTAGAGAGCAGGCGTTTCCCAGCAGGGTGATCGATCCAAGTCGAATAATGATATACAAGAGATTCATGCGTTTGCCGACGGGAAGTGAAGGGGTGGACTGGAAGAGTGGGCAGCGCAGGCTTACCTGGATGTGGCAAGGTCTCACTGGATCCTGCCCCTCATTCGGAGTTGGGAGTGACGGTGTGGCCTTGAGGTCTCGTACGGAGTAACAAAGTTCGCTTAGAAGAGGTCATGCTTCAAGCCACCGCTGCTCTGTGGTGCCGGAGCAGCGTTTTGCGATGGAGAGGCTAGAGGAGCACAGAAGGGAGCCCAAGTCAGGCGGCAATCTGCAGGGGAAGGTGGGTGATCGAGGGGTTGTCCCCCGGGGTGCTTTCGTTAAGCTTCCCTCTATCCTCGCTACTCCCGCCCCGACGGGAAAGTGTTGACGTGCAGCTGATGTGGTTCGCCCGCCGAGGAGGGCCGGTGCCCGCCCTGTGTATACATAAACGTGATCTGTCGCGGAGAGTGCAGTGCTAAAAGATAGAGGAGCAGCGCGCTGAGTCAACCCTGCAAGAACAGGTGGCATCGTCGGGCTGTCAAAGCGCGCGATCTTGGCAGACCGAGAGCACATTGTCGGCAAGTCTATGTGCCTTGTCGTTGCACACAGTAACTTCTCGACCCATACCGGCGAAGAGAGGAAGGATTGAAACTGAAGGACCGACAGCTGAGGGCTGAGTGAGGCAGAGGTGAATCGGAATAGGCGGCGGGCAACAATAGCTCGTCATTCGTCGGAACCATGGGCCTCATCCGGACTAGCGCCATCAGCAACAAGAGTCGCAAAGCTGAATCACGTGCTGCGGCCGCGATGGCCTGTAGCTCCCCGTCTCCCGCCTTAGGCTTCCCTCCAGCACCGCCGCCCACTGCCACCGACACCACGCCTTGGACACCGACGGACTCGACAAAGTCCGCGTCACCAGCCACGGTCGCCGCTGTACCCGATCCTTCAAAGCTGTATGTGCAGGTAGAGATTCTTCCCCAGGACGACTACCCCTCAATCATGAAAACCGCCCGGCCTTACCGCTCCCACAAATATCCCGCCTGTGCGCGCTGCCATAAACGTCGATCACGATGTACCATCGAAGTGCCCGGCCAAGCGTGTCTACTGTGCCGTATGCACGGTGTGCCTTGCTCTTCCGCAACGGCGAAAAAGGACGCTGGCGTGACGCCCAAGATTGGCTTCATCCATCGTTCTCTGATCTCTGACGACAAAGCCATCGAGGGCTTCTCGCACATTGTTGGCCCTGTTATCGCACGCGACACTCAAATTCTGGATCAGTACTTACCCCAGGCCGATGGGACGTCAGGCCATGTCCCCATCCAACCTAGTATCGGGAGGCGCGATTCACAGAAGCCGATTTATCATGTTCCTATTCCGCCCCGACGGCCGAGTCCAACGGACTGTAACTGTGCCAGGAACATGCCTGGTGAATTACTGGATCAAGTTGACCCGTTTATCGACAAGCTGTTGGCGAATTATTACGAGCATTTTCACCCATGTTATCCGGTCACGGAGGAGGATTGTATCATGTCAAGGTGCAAGGATCGAAATCAGTTGCCTCAGACCTTCTTCGTCAATTTAGTCGCATATGCTCTATTCTACTGGGACGCCTCGCCGGTGTTGGCTGGGTATGCACGGCCCGATCAGGACTTCGCGTGGCAAACAGCGGTCGCGGCGAATATCGCCGATATGCAAAAGGGCGACCTGTCAACAATCATCTCGATATGCGTTGACATCGCTGGAAGACCGTCGCGGTGTCTAGTAAAGAATGTTGCAGATGTTGCGCGGGCAGTGGCTTTGTCTCATGCAATAGGGTTGAACCACGACTGCAGTGAGTGGAAGATCAGTGATTTGGAGAAGAGACTGCGATGGAAAGCCTGGTGGGCGGTCGTAATCCAGGATCGATGGTTTAACTTCGCGCAGGGAACGCCGCCCTATATTTCCAAAGGACACTATGACGTTCCGCTACCAACTGTCGAATTGCTCACACAAGGACGAGGAGGGTCTATCAAGCATGCGCGAGCGGCCGATGTCTATATCCACCTCTGCCGGCTGACCGAAATCGTCGGAGACGTGCTGCCGCTGATCTACCACATCCGGTCAGGCAACGACAGCATCGCCGCTGAGCAGACGTCAAGATCGGAAATCGAGCTCAATCGTTGGATGGAAAGCCGTCCCAGCTGGCTGAATCTGAACGACTTCCACAACAGGCCACCAGTGCCGGGCCTAGTGAACCTGCAACTATCCTACCTCTCGGTACGCATGCTCCTGCGCCGCATAGCCTGGCACGAGATCAGCCAGCGAGAGAGCGACCCGGCCTCATCCTGGCTTCTGGGCTGTCAAGCCGCTGCCGAAGATATCGTCCGATTCGTCACCTCGTTGCACAAGCAAGACCTGGCGGGCTTCTGGTTGCCTTACAACGCGCATCATTTCACCTCGGCCGTGACGCTGCTCCTCCGCTGCGCCCTGCAAACGAGCTACGCCAACGTGCGCACACAATGCATGACCAGCGCCCGCACCCTGGTCGACTGCCTGCGCAAACACCATGAGGAACACCAATGGGATCTCGCCGAGACCGCGCTCGCACAGAGCGAATCCGTACTGAAACGCATCGAGGACTCCCTGCCTAAGACGCCCATGGCCAGGACCCCGAATCTGCCGCCCGTCACCATGCACCACGATCGGATGGACACTCGTGGATATGGAGGTGAGGATCACCACCTCGGCGACCCATTACCGGAGGAGGCGTTCCTCACACAGCAGGGCTCCATTGAGGAGTTATTCCCCGAGATCTTTTCGGATTTTTCCGACACGGCCTTGTTTGGGGGCACGATCCACCCCGACTACACCGATTGATGGAGGGAGTATTCAGGGGCTGCATATAATCCCTGGTTTGGGCCTGACTATATAGTTCGCCAATACATCTACGGAAGATGTGCTTCCTTGGCCCAGGTGGCCAGTCTGGTCTGCCTGACTGAATATAACCGCTCCGCGCATGGCGCTGTTTATAACGGTGTTGAACCGTCCTGCCCACGCACTGGGGGCAGGGCCATCACAATATATCCAATGGAAACACCGGACGCCCCAGGCACGCAAGACCCTTAAACCATCGCAAAGCTCATGATGCAACGACATATCGTCAGATGCCTTGGGATATTGCAGATTGACTGTGGCCCTGACCTCACGGCCGTGGACTGGGCCCAAGATCCGACTCAGTCACGATTAATCATCGAGCACTTCCACAGAACGCAAGCTCCACCTCTATCGACACCCAAATACCGTGCTTGTACCGTGTGCTTCACTGGATGATTATTATCTCAACCAAAAAGGTCATGCAGGCATGGGATTGCATGTGCGTACAGGAGATCGAGGCGGAAGTCCAGACAGTCCTGGCGGGAGCTTGCATCATGCATCGTGCACCTCGCGTCTCGATGATCGCACCGTCTCCCCCGTGTCTAATGGATGGATGGTACGCCTGAAATCCGTACTTGTAGATAGAAAATCATCCCTTAGTCTTCACGCGTCTCTGGGCCTGAATAATATGAGGTGGGAGGAGTTTCAATTTGAATTCCTTGCATTTCTTTCATTTCTTTCATCGGAAACTGTCTCCAGATCCGTAGATGCACACGGCTCCGGTCAATACTGGTCCCGACTCGAGCCTACCAAGTAGCAGCGTCCGCAAGCAACATCATTCTTCCCAAAATGGAGGCTCTCCTTGATACCCCACAGACCACTCACCGTAATTCGGGCCGCTGGCCTACTCCAGTCACCGTCTCTCGAGATCGATATGAATGTCATCCTTTGTCTGTTCGGCTGCATTCACTCGTCTAGAAGTCGCCGCCGCCACCGTCATCCCCTCCGAAATCTCCGCCCCCGCCATCTTGGTAACCATCCTGGCTATTTCGTCGTTAGCATCAAAGGCCGTCATCTAGACAAACACGGCGCCCAGAAATTCTGCTTAAGCCCGATATGGGTCTGGGGAGACTCACTAAGCATCTTGTTGGCCGTCATTGATAGCATCGGCCAGCAGAGCACCACCGATTAAGCCACCGCCCAACCCAAGTGCCGCCGCCCCTCCAGCACCTAGGCCGCCGGACTTTCTCGGCGGTTGTCCATATCCTCCACCATAGCCACCGCCGTAGCCACCGTAAGGAGGGCCTCCGTAGCCTGGGCCCGGGCCATAGCCGGGTCCTGGACCATAGCCACCACCGTAGCCTTGTGGCGGTCCACCATAACCGTAGCCACCAGGCGGACCCTGCTGATATCCCATTGGTTGCGGGGGGAATCCACTACCCGGTCGTGGTTGTTGCGAGAACGGACTCGAACTTCCACTAGATTTGCCCAACAACTTGCCAAAAATCCCTCTTGTTTTGCCGGCACTACTGTCGGGTCGTGGCGGAAGTTGATTCGAAGGTGAGGTGGGCGCTCCAGGATACCCACCTTGAATGCCCGGCGGGTGAGGTGTGCCGCCATTGCCAGAACCGTAATATGAATCTGCCTGACCGCGACTGCTCTCCTCTGCCTGCAAGCGCCTAGCCAGCTGCTCATCCGTCTCGTGAGAAGACCCGGTGGTGCTCGAGTTGTAAGGATTATTAGACTCTAGTGGGCGCTTCGTGTCAGACACCTGGGGTGCGTTGCTGCCAGCCGAATAGCCCGGCGGAGCTCCTGGAGGAGCCTCGTCGTCGCCACCAGGAGCGGGGCCGGTGGGCTTCTCCCATGTTGATTGCTTTGTATGGAGGTTGACGTAGAACCTGGAGGGACACAGAAAGTTGTGTTAGCCACGAAGGCTCACCATTCGCGACGAGAACGAATCGAGTTTGAAGTCGGATAGGGGAATAACAAGGCTTCATTCTGCGTACCATTCTTTGTACTGGTCGTTGAATACAGCTTTCCAGCCAGTCGGTACCTGCGGAGGCGGTGGGCCGGGAGGGGGAGCGAAACTCGCCATCAATTGTGGGTGACGTTCGGATAAGCAAGAGTCAACAAAGGAAAATAGGAGAAGAGACTGAAATGAAGAGCTGTTGATATAGGAAAGCGCAGGAGGTCTGATGAGGCAAACGCTCAAACGCGGCACATTGACGAGGGGTCCCAGTTGGTTGGCTCATCAATGGAGGGGTTAATGAGGCCCTAACCATGCCTAACGAACTACCCACGAACTGCCCGTCAACGTCACCGGAGCCAGCTTCCTTCCGGCTCCTCAAGTGTGGCGCAGCATTCGTAACCGAACTGTGCCTCGCTTCCAGAACCGACCAGCCATCAAGTGAGCATCATGCACCGAGATGGACGTTGATTCGTGACAAATCATGTCTTGGCTGCGAGGTACCAAGTTCGTTCTGCATCAATACCGTCCTTCCGCCCAGTATTTCGTACGTAGCCTCATCTACCATGCTGGCGACATCAATCACCACAATGAAGCTGAGACAATTTGGAATCTCCAGCGATTCTGTCGATATACATGCGCCCTGCGGTGTCATCTAAGCCGCGCAGCCAGAGAGAGATGAGGAAACGGCAGCAGACAATGTAGAACACGGTAAGAAGTGAAGACATTTTGAGGGAGACTAAAACCAAGGTGAATTTTGGTATATCATTGACAGCAAGGTCAGCCTCGGTCATCACATCTTATTCATCATCAGCAGAGCACTCTTTAGCCATCACCTTATCTGCCGGTTATCAGTTTTTGGGCTTCCTGCTCGCGAACACCCAGCACTGTCACCAGGTAATCTATGCTCGCCTTTTCCGCCATATTCTTACGGACCTCCTTAAATGCCTGGTAGCAATCCTCCATGACTTTGGCCCGCTTTCGCGTATCGATTGTCTTGACTCGCAGCTTGAAGAGGCCGCTGACGGGACGATGATCGCTTGTCCGTACCTCATGGCGTCGATATTCGAGTTGCATCACACGCCCGGGACCACGATAGAGGAGACGATCACACCATGCAGGCGCGCGCTTCTTCTCCGATGTGTCGTACCTATCCGTGCCGACGTCGTATTTGTACGTTGGCGCAAAGGTGATTGGCAGCTCCACGAACTGAGCTAGACGGAATCCTGAGACACGACGACGCGAAACCATGATTTGGTCCCGCTCCAGCAATTTAGCCAGCTCATTGCGTTTGATCATTGCAATCACCGTGTCGCGGGGGATGGTGTCAATGCGGTAGTTCAGGTCGCCATTGAGGACGCAGATCTCATGGTCAAGGATCTGAGTGCCGTCACCGCCTCCGACATAAAGTGAACTTCGTACATCGGAATCGGATTCTGCATCAAGAGCTTCAGCTTCGAGAATGCTTGCCACATCGTTATTTCGATGCGACGTGTTTCTCTGACCCGCTGCAAGGTGACAATTGACAAAGCACACTGAACTGTCGTCGAGGACGAAGCGCGTGACGAGCGCCCCTTTATTCCCGTAACGACCCTTCAAGCCAAGCTTGACGCTGGCAGCCTGCAAGTTTCGGACGTTGATTCGCTCCTCTTGTCTGATAAAGACGCATTGGAACAGTCCAATCAAGCTGGAGGTATGCAGTTCCGAATAGGCATGATGGACACTGGTCGATCGGCTAATCACCTTGCTGAGGTAGTCCCGCCATTCTCGATAGACCCGAGTTTGGTGTTGCTCCGTCTTGACCGTGTCTTTCTTCTTGCCAAAGCTGAAAATGCTCTTCGCAGTTACGGTGCGGTCTTCGAGGTCAACAACTTCTTGAAAGCCGAATATGAGGATTTCCGGTGGGTCACTGGCATGGATCGCATCGGCGATGAAGTCCTCCTTCAAGTCGTAAGGCGAAGACGCTCCAACATTCCACGTCACAACCGCGGCCCGCAACTCTCGGAATGTACAATATTCCACATCGCGCTGTATCATCTGGGTTTCGATCCAGTCGTCTTCGAGCGCAGCATCCCACAACCTCACAAAGCTGTCATGCCCTATGGTCACGACTTGCAACTGTTGGAGGGTCCAGACACTGCTGGGGTCGAATAGCAGCTGAGTCACCGGACCTTCATGGGCCTTCCAGTCTTTCTGTGTTTTCCAGGGCAAACTACGGGTGTCGTACACGTAGACCATCCCGGTCTTGAAAGCTGCCCATAACTTGTCGCCCACATACGCCAGGTTGTTGATCTTGTAGTCACTGGCTTTGATATTTGCAATCACGGAGAAGTCATTGGTTGAATATATGGACACTCGGCCATCAATATGGCCGAAATATGCTCTTCCACCACCTTCATTCGAGTAGGTCCCACAAGTGACATCTCCATTGCCGTGCTGGTACAGCGGATCAGTCAGAGCACCAAAGGAGCTTTCATTTCCTGGCATGTATACCCGGATTTCTTTGCCCGAGGCATACCAGAGTCTTCCGTCGATAGCCATAGAGAATGTGTGACCTCTGGGGATCTTGTGGGATATGTGGCTATATTTGAGATTGGGTACTCCAGTCTCATCAGCTTTCCAAACGAACAATTTCCCGTCGTCGTCGATGGTCCAGAGGTCCCTTTTGCTGCGGAGTATCCGCACAATTTCACGTCTATTATGGGATGTGTTCGTTGTCATAACTGTGTGGGTCGCAACATCGACTTCCATCATTTCTCCGGTGTTCATGCCAAGCCACAGTCTGGTACCTTCCTGTGCTAGTTCAGAGGCGGGCTTGAATGCCATAGCGGAGACTTTGACGGTTTCGCCATGATTGATGCTCATGACCTGCTCGCCGGAGGACATGTCAAAGACTCGAGTAACATAACCGGCCGTACATAAGTACTGTCCGCACACCTCAGCAAGCCGGGAATCCGACTTTGTGGCAATTTCCCACAAACCAGCTTTATTGTACGGGGGCCGCCTGTTGGTATGGGTTGCATCCGGGTACTCGGACCTGGAAGTGGCCGGTTCCTCCATTGTCTCTTCAGTCTCGTCGGAGTCGTCCGTTGTTGTCGTTCCAAGAGGTGGTCTGGAGAAATCGCCAGCAAAGGTCTGAGAGCGATGCGTCGAGGTAGTTGGATGGAGATCCACACTCGTTCGCTTCGGTGGCGGTGGGAAATGTTGCTCGACAGGCATAGTCGGCGAACGAGACATTGGCTGGACGGGCGAGGGCTTCTTGAAACGATCAGGGGTTGCGACGAGGCTGGGCGTAGGCTGTACAGGTCGCATAGAGTGCTTGGACTCGTTCGACGGCCGTGGTGGAGGCTCGACAGTCCGTCTTGGAGGAAGACTCGGATGTGGTTCTTCCGCAATCTTTTCAACATCTGGCGGAAGCGCACTGGAGAATCCAAGCATGCGAGCATCGCGAACAGGAGTTGCCCGTGCAGGCTGTGAAGGAGCAAGTGGAGGAGGGGGAGGTGTATGTCTTATCGTTTCAGAGACATGACGCTGTGTTGGCTTTCCATTCGTCTGCCCCAATTCACTAGAGTCTTTGATAGGTTTCTCTGAAACCGTGCTTGCTCTGGTAGGCAGATTTGCTCCACGACTTAGGGGCCGTGGTTCGAGCTGCGAGAATCCTAAGTTCCTCCCATCCTTTTTCTCAAGTGTAGTCGGCTTGTGTGAGAAACCCTGTAGCCGTGGGTCTCTTGGTCGGGAAGAGGGAACTTCCGGAGTGGGATTTGGAGTATTATGTGCAGGCGGTGCTGGTCGAGTTGGTGGTACGGATTCAGGACTTCGGACGGGAGAGCTTTCGTCACTGCTCGGGGGTGTACTAAACGGGGATATACGCGCTTCGAAGGAAGGTCTCCGGGCTTCAGGCTGGAGAATATTGGCGGCAGGCAGAGTAATGATATTTGGCTTAAGCGGTATTTTAGGTTTCTCCGCCCGGTTCACTGGTGGTGGTACGGCTTTGGGTTTCTCATCCTGTACATCGGTGCCTCTTTGCATGTCTCCCAGCGTTTTCGTGGTGTCCGAACCATCTACGCTGGGAGCTCGGGGAGCTGGCGTCGACGAGCGACTCGAGTGTTGGGATATCAGTTCGCGCACCTTGCCAAATGGAGTATTGTCGACACGTTCTGGAGATCTTGAGCTACTTCGCTCGAAAAAGGTCCGGGGAGGTGATCGTGGGGAGTCAACCTTGACTGAAGGAGTGAGTTGGGGGGAGGACTGTAATAGCATCGACATGGGTCGTCTGTGTCCCGGCTTTGGAGGCGACTCGGTACCCTTGGTCGGTGTTTGTGTTCCTCCATTATTGATGTTTCCCGCTGCCCCAGACCAGGGCGAGATGGGTCGTGGTATATCAAAAGAGGCTCGAGTCGGTGGCCCTGGACTCGTCCTGTCAACCGGTCTCAGTGCCTGCGGAGATGGAGGTATAATTGCGGGTGCCGGCTGATTGACTTTGAGACCTTCGAAGTGAGATCTTAGCGAAGATACAGGCTTTATAGAAGCTGCGTCTGTCCGTTGCTCCGTGTTTTGCGCCATCATCAACGTTCGTCGCGCACCCGTTGGGTTTGCGAAGCGGAGTCGAGGGGGTTTGTTTCAAATGATTTCCTGTCACCGCAGAAGTGACATTCTAATTGTGTAGAAGCGCCAATGCGCGCGGCGATGGCGATGGTATGACCGCTCTTCCAGCCCAGCACCGTATAACTGTATACAAAATCACTCGATGGTCTCTGTCGGCCGGTCGGTGCCTGAGGGGTGAGACGGTGAGACACTCGAGGGGCGCGGGGACGCGGCGAAAAAAGAGGGTCGGCTGCAGCAACGCGTCTGGAATGAGCCGGTGTTGTATGGAGGGGTGCTTTTGATTTCGAACGATTGAAGGGGTGGCCTAAATGGCGATGGTAAAAGAATGACATTCAGCAATAGGTCGCACCTTTGAGGGGCAATGGCAGTCCTGCGGTGGTTGATATCTGATTTCGATTGTCGATGTTGATGTCTGTCTACGTACGCCTGCGCAGGCGGCAACTGAACTCGCCTGCATCAGCCCAAGCCACTCAGCATCTCAGCCAAGGCAGCCTCCGTACTTTGCCTCACCCATGGCCCCTACCGCTGTAAGTGCTTAAGTAAAGGCGGGTCAGCGGGTCTGCAAGCATTAATACTGGCCGTCACGTGCTGTCGGGAATACTACCGCTGTTTCCCCGAACATGAGCTTGCCGCTCTCCCACCTGTAAATTCTCGGGCATCAGAGCAGTACATTTTCCTATTGATAAGTTGCACTCAATGCTTCCACAGTTCCGACCCGTTGGGCGAGCCACGATGTTTTGGACGTTCACCTTCGTCTAGAGTTGTTGAAGAACTGAAGAATAAGGAATAATGGACTAAACAACTTCACGACCAGAACCATCCCTCATAAATTTTCATCACTCCGCCCTGCTTAGAGATATTGACCGGATGTTACAGACACCCCAACACTCAAATCACACTCAAAGCTCACATGTTTTGGAACTTTCGAGGCAGGGAATGATATATCCTGCAAGCTAGGACGCGCTACACATAGCAGGCCCTTGCCAGAGCGATCCAGGACAGCTGGACTCCCGCCCTGTGCAACAGCTGTAGTAGTTGTGGAGCTGGTAACGATACCAGCGACAGCTGACATGAGCGCTGTCAAGCCTCCGGCAGAACTGGTAGGCTTCGATTGAATAATTACAAGCAAGGCAGATGGTGAAGCAAACCGTTTGTTTTTGGACATTCTGAGGCTCGGGGTCGTTGAGAATGGTTGGTGGGGCGAATTTGTCTCATCTTGGAGGCCCTTGGATTTTTCGTACTTGACAACTCGCGACCACCACAACCCTGACGCAACATTTCAAACAGCAGGGAATCTCACTTGTACGAGTATGGGGCGATGTCGATCTCAGCGAGCGGAAGCGTTATCCGATGAGCAAGAGCCAACTACCTCATCGAATTCGCGGGAGGCTCTGTCAAAGGTCGAGATTTCACTAACATGATGTCATGATGAAAACATCATCTCGTACACCTTGCTCCGGCAGATGCAAGCGTGGAGTAAGGCACGTCTTTAAAGAGAACTGCTTTCTCCTGCGTCGTTGAAAATTTTGCCATGCCGAAACTTCCGTACCATACTTGAAACTCACAGACAGACTCACGGACCTTCATCATGGCTCTATCACAAGCAGCAGGATTCGTCGAAAAGCTCATCGGCCACACAGGTGACGCCAGCACTGAGCAGAACCTCAGCAACCCTTCCAAGGATGTGGAAAAGTATGCCGACCCTTCAGGTGAGAAGATGAAGGCGTTGGTGTGGAATGGCAAGAACAGCGTGAAAGTGGTCGAGACGTTCAAACCCGCCAAGATCGAAGACACAGATGTCATCGTCAAAGTCACTGGCTCAACAGTCTGTGGCTCAGATCTCCACCTGTATCACGGAAGTGTCATCGAACTACAAAAAGATGATATCCTTGGCCATGAGTTTTGTGGTGTTGTTGACAGCGTTGGTCCCAAAATCAGCAAAGTCAAGCCAGGTGACCGGGTGGTGTGCAGTTTTCAAATTGCCTGTGGTAGCTGCATGTACTGCAAGCGCAAACTGAGCAGTCAGTGCGAGAAGACCAACGACAACAAGATTGAGAACATCATGTATGGCGGCCGTACAGCGGGGATGCTAGGATACTCACATTTCACGGGTGGTTACGCTGGTGGCCAGGCGGAGTACGTCCGCGTCGCATACGGCGACGTCAACCTTCTGAAGCTGCCGGATGACGTCCCGGACGAAAAGGGCCTCTTCCTCTCTGACGTTCTGAGCACGTCTTGGAACGCTGTCGTCGACACAGGAGTCAAGGAAGGCGACGTCGTTGCTATCTGGGGTGCAGGCCCCATCGGCCAAATGGCCGCCGCCATGTCCTTTATGCAGGGCGCCAAACGGGTTATCATCATCGATGGTGGCGCCGCCTCCTGGCGGCTCGATTTTGTGAAATCCAAGCTTCCCAAGATCGAGACTGTCAACTTCACGGATCTCCCTAAAGGCAAGAACATTGTCTCTGTCCTGAAAGAAATGGAACACGGAGGCCCTGATGTCGCGATTGAATGCGCCGCAGGTGAATACGCGAAAGGCTGGGCACATTATTTCGAAATACTCTTCGGCGCCGAGACAGATACCTCGGAAATTGTCAATGAGATGATCATGAGCGTCAAGAATTACGGCCGCTGTGGCATCACCGGGGTTTATGTGGGTTATACCAACCATTTCAACATCGGTTCGTTGATGGAGCGCGGTATCCGACTCATCGGCAATGGGCAGGCACCTGTACACCTGTACTGGGAAGATCTGCTCAAGAAGATTCAGGAAGGCAAGCTCGACGTATACCAGATGCTCAGCCATCGCGTCAAGCTCGAGGAACTGGAGGAAGTTTATCGGCGCTTTGATTCTCGTGAGAAGGGGATGCAAAAGGTATACGTCGAGACGAAGTTCAGTTTCCCACGCGCCAAAGACACTCCTGAGTTAACTACATACGGCACTGCATAATGGGCACCAAGTTGCTTGGTTGGAGGACGGGTTTAACTGATCGTCCCACACTGAACCTAAGTGTTCGCCTAGCGCTACTATTGATAGCTAGCAAATACCCATTTGCGACCGCGCTGCTCATAGATGGAGATGATCGGCTCAGCGTTGCTTAGCATGCACCTTTCAGGCACAACTTCGATACCATAACTTTTGCAACAGAGCATAAGAGACCGGTCCGGCTTCATATGTGAGTCAACTGTTTCAAGTTCGCCACAAGGACACCGCAACATCTGTCGTATTCTAGCATAGCCAGTGTCAGTGATTTTGTGACCCTTGCGTCTCCTATTGAATCTCGCGTAGATGCATTCTGTGTTTACCAAATCTCGGAACAGAAAGGCGGGTCTTGTCACTCAGCAGCGTTGTTCATCCATTAATCGTCCTGCGTCTCGCTTCTACTGGCCTCAGATCTTACTCGAGCTTCTTCCGTTGTTTAGATGGCCATGTCCCATTTCAATCCCAATCAGGCGGGGTAGTCCGAGTAGAGGGGAATTCATACACGGATTAGAGCATCTGGGACCAGGGGCACCTCTCTCGGGCCGAGAAGGCAAGATGAACTGAAGGACGTGATGTGTGAGGTGGAGACGCATTTTGAGAACATAGCAGTGCGAGGCTTCAATCAAGTAAGACTTCTGTGGAGAAGGCGATTAGGAGCCATGGCCGGCCGGATGAGATGACGCAGAGTGGCCCGGGTGGCAGCAGAAGACATGGGCTGGCTGACTGCAGGAGGGGCAAGTTGTCAAGAACCTCTGAATACGGCTTCACCATCGCCATAAATTCAACTCTTGGCTCGTTCAAAATACACGGCTGGCGCGTGTCCTCCGTCATGGTTCACAGCGCAGTCGAAATGGCACAAACAGGGAATTCAATACCTTCCTCTCTTGATCTGTAAAAAACATGGTGAGGCTTGGGGCTCTGACACCCCGACGCCGTTGAATACCTCTTCTGGACTCTTGCGTGAGGAATAGCTCGCCTCTCAAGCAACGTGTGGTGTCAAGGCCCGCTCAGTCGCAGGAAACCAACTCGTTCAGCGCTCGGTCCATCTTCGACGCGGCCTGGGGCATTGCCGTTGTAAGGGCGAACGGCCATGGCTTCACTCAGAGAAAGCATGTCGTCATTTGACAAATTGCGCGATACTAATCATGGTGGGGCAACAAGCTTAGACCGTTCACTGACTAAGCCCCTGCATGGCTCTTGCAGGAGCCGATTCAACACCGACCAAGTTAGGGATACGACAAGCCCAATTGTCATCCAATCGCCGCAGAGTCACCGTGCCCAGAGTGGTAATAGCGATGTCCTCAGTGGCCCGTCGCATGGCGCTTGCTGACTGTTCAGTGCTGGGTATTTGACATTCCTGGAGATGGACCTAATGCTCTGCTCGACAAGCAGCGAGATCTGGTGGTATAAGTATGGCGAGGGACACGAGCATTCAGAGACAGACAGGAAGACAGAGACTTAATCCGCTCATCAGGCGCCCTCGGCTCACCCAGCGAACAGAACCCTCCAAGCCTTCAAGATGCCACTCTCGACGAACGAACAGACCAATGAGACCGCAGCCAACCTGGTGAAGACGCTCAAGGGAGCATTCAACACTCCACCGGGCTTTCGACCAGGTAGGTCAGCTCCATCGACCAAGAGCACATGTCAAGTACTGACCTCTCCGCATAGCCCATGCCAGAGGTATCCTCATTAATGGAACATTCACGCCAACTCCAGAGGCTGCATCTCTCAGCAAGGCACCCCACTTCAACGCCAGCTCAACACCCGTCACCACCCGCTTCTCGAACTCGACGGGTATCCCCCAAATCCCAGATAACGCGGGCGACGCCAACCCGCGAGGCTTCGCGGTTCGATTCAATCTGCCCGAGAAGAACGGCCGGCGCCACCACACCGATATTATAACACACTCGACACCATTCTTTCCCGTCAACTCAGGCGAGGGCTTCCTCGAACTGCTGGGCGCCATCGGTGCTTCATCCGCTCCAGATGCCCCCAAGAACCCATCCCCAATCGAAGCCTTCCTCGGCAGTCATCCCGCCGCACTGGCCTTCGTTCAGGCACCGAAACCCACGCCATCCAGCTTCGCCACGGAGAAGTACTTCGGCGTCAATGCGTTTAAACTCATTTCCGCGGACGGCAAGGAGACTTATGTGCGCTGGCGCATCACGCCCGATGCGGGGGAATCCCATCTCTCCGACGAAGAAGCGAAGGCCAAGGATCCCGCGTTTTTGCACAACGAGATCCAGACGCGCATCATTGATGGTGGCGCGTCCTTCACCCTTTGGGCCCAGGTGGCGAACGAAGGAGACCAGACCAACGACCCGACGGTCCGCTGGCCGGAGGACAGGAAGATTGTGAAATTGGGCACCATCAAGTTGGACGCCGTGGCGGACGACAACGACGAGAAGCAGCGAAATATCATCTATGATCCGGTCCCCAGGGTGGATGGAGTCGAAGCCAGCGACGACCCGGTCATCGACGTGAGGGCGAGTCTGTATTTGATTTCGGGACGGGAAAGGAGAGCTGCTGGACCGCATCATTGAACGTGAGCCGGTCAGCGCTGACATAGTAGGACGACGACGGTCTAATAAAGAAGCATGATGAAGGAGGATTTCCCCCCCTGTGCTATGTCCGCTCCAGACACACATCGTACAACTCTAGCTTGAATTCAGATGAATTTTCAGACCTTTCTCGAGGAAACCCAGATCCGACCTTCGTGAATCATGCTCACCGCTTCGTGCAACCAGTGCCATTGTAAGGCCTCGAGTGATCCCAAAGCATACAGCCGTTTGCCCCAACATGGTCCGCTGTGCAAGCGAATCTGGACAGTCTCGGTATCGACTCGCTTAGCTCCCGACAGTGCACATCAAGGATCTAATCACCCGACAGTTCTCCCTCTACCGTTCGAATCGTACTATGTCGTTCACTCCAAATCCCATCACATCACAGTCTCCCGATCCTCCCAGGCACGATAATCAAAACCCCACTCCACGTCACTCCGCCTCGTCTCGTCTCGTCTCGTCCGAGCACATTGTCCTCGCGGAAAATCTGAAGGACGTTGTCATCACAACCAATTCTGGCCCCTCGTCCGCCTCGCCTCCTTCTCGCCCTTATACACGCCCTTCTTACTGGTCGGGATGCCCATGCCGATCAGACTGTTCATCATCATGACGCCGGCCTCGACGCTGTCGACGACGTTGACGGTGCGGCGGCCGTCCTCGTCGCGCACGGCGTCCTTGGCGGCGCGATTCATGTCCACCATCCCCGCACAGCCCAGCAGGATGGTGTCGGCGCCCTTCATGACGAGGGCGCGCGCGCAGTGGGCGACGCGCTTGGCGACCTCCTCCTTGGGGCGGCTCTCCAGCTCGAGCACGCCCAGGTGGGTGGCCTCGGAGCCGACGTAGAAGTGGGTCATGCCGTACGCGGCGATGTCGTCGTCCTGCTTGATGCGGCTGCGCTGGGCGGTGGCGACGATGCCGAACCGCCCGCCCAGCATGCGGGCCACGTACACGCTCGCCTCCATGATGCCGATGACGGGCA
Source organism: Phialophora macrospora (assembly GCA_000835435.1). Lineage (NCBI taxonomy): Eukaryota > Fungi > Ascomycota > Eurotiomycetes > Chaetothyriales > Herpotrichiellaceae > Phialophora > Phialophora macrospora. The sequence continues at coordinate 854,950 of KN846958.1, read as the reverse complement.
CGTCGTAGGACTCGCGCAGCGCGTCGATCAGCGGGTGCTTCGAGAAGCACGCCACGATCATGCCGTCGAAGTTCTGCACCGTCTCGCCGTTGGGCGCCGCGTGCTTGGCCAGGTCGCGCAGCACCGCCTCCGTCGACATGATCGCGTCGGTCGTCGACTCGATCGCCGTGGGCGCCGGGTACGGCGCCGTGTACCCCGTCAGTTCAACGTTGGAGGGCACGTTGGGCCGCAGCGAGTGCAGCATCGCCTCGGTCATGGAGCGCGTCGAGTTCGGGTTGATCAGCAGGATTTGGTGCGGGCGCGTGCGCGGCGGCGCCGTGATCGGGGTGGAGAAGGGAGATTTGGCGCTCGTGGGCCGCGTGCTGGGTCCGCCACCGCCGTTCGCCGTGGGCATGGAGGGCATGGCCCCGGCACCAGCACCGGCGCCTCTAGAGACAGGCCGCGACGACGCCGACGGCCCCCCTGCATGGCCCGAATGCTGGGCGAAGAGAGGCTGAATGCCTTGCATGGGCGGCGAGGTCGTCGACGGCATCGGCGGCACCACGGCGATGGGGTAGTTCTGGCCGACGGTGCTGCTTCGGGAGCGCGAGCCGCCTGGCCCGTCGACGAACGGATTCCCTGCTGGGTTGCCCGGCTCGTTGGTCGGCGACTGGGGTGGGAAGTACTGGCTGGGAAAGCGACCGCCATAATTGTTCTGCTGCTGCTGCTGCTGCGGTTGTTGTTGCTGTTGATCCAGCGGCGGTGACTGGCTGGGCAGAGGGCCTCCGAAACCACCACCACTCGCAGCGCCCGACGCGACGCGCTGATAAGCAGCCATGGCGGGATCGGTCTCCAACTGGTCGAGCTCGGAAAGGAACAGGTTTTCCTGCGGTTGGGGAGACGCAGAGCGAGATCCACCGGGCCGGAGGGACAGAGGGTGAGTGCTGCCTCCTTGAAGTTGAGGTTGACCTGGAAAGAGGGTCGGAGGAGACTGTGTTTGTTGTCGCGATAAATCGGCAGGTGATGCCATGATTGCCTGGGTGGCTTTTCCCGGCTGAATTTCGAACGCCCGCCCAGCGTGGTTGTCGGATACCGGATACGGGGTCGGTCAAGGTAATAAGCGAGGTTTCGCCTTTTGCACCTTGCTCCTTGCTCTGGCCCCCCCTCGCAGCAGCGGGCACCTCGTGGACTTTTGGCGTTTGCGCGCTTGCTTCTGTTCTGCCTGGGCTGGTTCGCTGGGCGTGCGTCGCCTCGTCGACTACAGTACGGAGTGTCCTGACCCTGGCCCTGAACTGACCCACGACGCAAGCCTGTTTTATTCTCCGACACGCCGGCTGGGGGACCAATAATGACGCCTACGAAGTGCCGTTTTGCCCGGGTCAGAGAGCCTTGATGCGGAATCGGGAGCACGAAAAGCTCGGAAAAGACCCAGAGCGCAGTCCAGTCCCGTCCCTGTGTGTGGGGGGGCTGTACGAGTACTGTGCAGTACGTGGGCAACGCGAGGAAAAGTGTTCAAGAAAAGTAGACGAGAGGTTTAACTTGGCTTTTTGTTGATGTTGATGATGAAGAGATCCTGTAATCGTAAACGATCTCAGATCAACCCACCCCAGGCAATGCCCATGCCATGCTGACATTGAATCCTTTTGATCCCCCTCAACCATGGCGGGAAGGCCGTGCGTGAGTGCCGTGTTTGTTTGCAAGCCTCAGGCCGGCAATCTCAGTTTGGCTGAATGGGGCTAGAGCTGCCGTGAAACTACGGAGCTGGCGGTCTATATTTGGGCGACCACCGGCACCCATGGAGCAAGGCGTGGTTAGGCTAGGGTGAAGCCAAGTTTCCCCCCCCAGGGTTTTCTCCGGGCATGCGTTCCAAGGGCCGAGGGCAGGATGCGTGCTAGCCCTTATTTATCCTCGTACAAACAGGGTCGCGTACATTCTTTTATGGGCGACGACGGCATCACGGCAACGTCTCTACCCTGTGCTACCTGGCCCGGTGCTATGTACAGTAGTATACTACCACAGAACACGGCGGGGCCGATCTCATAGCAACTCCGGTTCTATCACGCCCGTTTGTTCGGCAATGATGCCGTAATGTTCAGTCCTGCGGTGTCTCTCAAACGCAAAGACCTTCTCCTTGCCTCGGCGACACATTCCTAGGTCGATCTCGGCGACGATGAGCTCATCTTCCTCTGTCTTCGCCTCTACGATGACCTCTCCGTCGCAGTCGACGATGCAGCTGCCCCCTATCAACGGATACTTGCCATCCTCGGCGCCGCACTTGGCCACGTTGATGCTGAAGCAAGCGTTGGCATAGCTGTTGTACGTGACGCACAACTTGTTGTGGAAGAGAGCTTCTTCTTTGGCCTTCTCCTTGGTCGAGATCTTCGGGCTCGTCCCAAGGAGTTCGGGTGCCCACGCCGTGGTGTTGTATCCGCACAGCACCAGCTCCGCGCCCTGCAGGCCGTACGGTCTCCAGGCTTCGGGCCACCGTCTGTCGTTGCAAATGAGCATTCCGATAATCGGGTCCCCCTTGCCGAGGGTGGCGGGCTCGTTGGCCTTTGCGCCTGATTTCTTGCTGGCAGCACCCGCGACCAGTCCGGGGGCTCGGAATGCCTGGAAGCCCAAGTTGCCGGGCAGGAAGTATCGCTTCTCCAGCTGGTTCGTGGCGTCTTTGCGCTCGTACGGCTCAAACGTCCCGGGAAGGTGGACCTTGCGATATTTCGAGATGACTTGATCTGCCGCCGCAGAGTAGTAGACCGCCGTGTTGTAATGGACGTGTTCGCCTTCGCCGGACTCTGGTGCGTGCTCCGCGTACCCGATGCACATGTCCATCTTGTACTCCCTGGCTTTGTCGAAGAGCGACTTCAGGTTGGCCAGCTTTGTCGCGTCTCCGCCGACCTCCTGCTCATTCTCGAAGTATTGCTCGAGCTCGGCTCCCTCCAGGATGTGTCGGGGGAAGAATGTCACGGGAGCGATCTCGGGATACACGATCAACTTGGCGCCGTGTTGGTGCGCGTCCTCCATCAACTTGAGCATCCGCTTGACGCCCTCCGACCGGGGCGTGTCGACATCGATTGGTCCCAATTGGGCTCCCGCAACGATAATCTTGCGGTCCGACTCTCCTGTGTGGCCTGCACTCGGCTCCGGGATGGATCCCATAGCTGCTCAAGGCTCCGAAACGTCAACCGATTTACGACGATCAAGTGAGAGATCTGGGTGCGGCGTTGAGCGATCGTGAAGATTGTGGAAATGGAACACGACTCAGATCTCCATGATCGTGCCGCACAGCTTCAAATACTTTCTCGACATGCGTTCCACCTACCGTCAAGTCCCCGAACCGTTCTGTCCGGTGTGCTGGCCGCTGCCCTGCCCGATCAGTTCGTTATCAACGCCTGTGCATGGGGCTCACATCGCTGTTGTCCGAAACAGGTGGGTTTGCAAGGACATCAACGCCTGGCAATTCTCACCAGCTTGGCCGCCGCTGCGGGCATCCGCGCCGCGTGGAGAGCCTCGTCAAGGTTTCGCGCATTCACATGTTCTGTCCATGCACAAACTTCAAATTGTTGGCATGACTCAAAATCGGTGCGTAGAAATAGACCGTCTTTTATTTGCTTCCTCGTTCTCGGTCCGGGTTAGAGATATATGGTGAATCCGAATTCGATCTGCTTGCGATCTGAATTCGCTTGGTGTCTCGGGCGTGTTGACAGATGGCGCTGCTCAACGTCTTGCTGTCGCCGTTGGCAGCGCACCCGGTCTTGACCGTCTGCCTTCTCCCCATCGTCCTCGTTGTGCTACGCTCGTTGTACCGCATCTCTCCCCTTCATCCACTGTCCCATATACCTGGTCCGCTTCTCCCTCGACTCTCGTCACTCTGGCTCACTTATCATGCGTGGATCGGCGACGAAGCCTCGGTGGTCGACGTCCTGCATCAGAAACATGGCACCATCGTCCGCAATGGCCCGAACAGCGTCGACATCTCCGACGGCGCAGCGCTGGCCACCATCTACACCGAACGGGGCGGGTTCGCCAAGTCCAAGTTCTACGAGAACTTTGCGCTCCCCGATGGCGCGCATCTGCACAACTCGATATTCTCGGAAACGGATCCCGCGACGCGAGCCCCTCGCGCAAAGACCGTGGCGGTGCTGTTCTCCACCTCGAATCTCAGACAAGGCCAAGACATCATCTACCAGTGCGTCGACAAGTTTGTGGCCCGGTTGGCTGGCGGCAAGAAATTGAGCCAGGCAGGCGGCGGCGCTCCGTTGAATGTTCTCAACCTGACGAGAGGGTTGGCCGTCGATGCTGTGTCGTCGTACCTTCTCGGCAGGAGCTACGAAGCCCTAAGCGAGGACTCCCACCAGACGAAGGACGAGACCATGGCTGTACGAAAAGAATTGGCCGAGCCAATGAGCGCGGCCGGCATGGTCGACACCTTCGTCGCGGTCGGCCGCTTCTGGTATCTCCCGAGCTGGGCATTCAAACTCGTCGAGTCGTGGGACGCCTGGTGGAATGCCGACGAAGAGGTGACGCACAGTCTGGCGCGAGTGGATGACTTTGTGGCCGGAGTCGTGAAGGATGCCGAAGCCAGTATCAAGGCCAACGCCGCGGCATCGAAAGAAAAGACCCCTTCTTCCGCCGCTGATCATCCCTTGACCTCGTATCCCGCGCGCCTTCTACAAGCGGGCTTTACGCCCTCCGAGACGCGGGCGCAATGCAAGGACCTGATCTTCGCGGGCTCGGACAGCACGGGGATGAATCTGGGCACCATCTTATTCATGCTGGCGAAACATCCCGAATGCTATAGGAAAGCCCGGGAAGAAGTCTTGAGCAGCCAACCGGGCTTCGACGAGCTTCAGGCTATGCCATACCTGCGTGGGGTTGTGAAGGAGGGTCTGCGTCTGTCCATGGCCAACCCGTCACGCCTCCCTCGCGTCGTCCCCCCCGGCGGCTGGACGTTCAAAGACACCCATTTCCCCGGTGGGACGGAAGTCAGTTGCACGCCGTATTCCCTGCATCTGAATCCCGAAGTCTTTCCCGACCCCCACGCTTTCAAACCTGAGAGGTGGATTGACCCTTCTGAAGAAATGATGCGGGACGCCATTCCCTTCGGTCTCGGCAGTCGACAGTGCATTGCCAGGAATCTGGCGACCGTGGAGTTGTACTGTGCGGTCGCCAGAGTTCTTGAGGCCGACATACTACAAGGGGCGACGACTTCCAAGTCGGAGATTGAGATTCTCGAGTGGTTCAACAGCAAAGTCATCGGAGAACGGATAGACTTGGTGTGGCAATGAGCGGGAATCCTCCCTACCACCTTCTTGCCCCCAGCATGTTCATCGCTGGGAGTGGGAGGCGGGCCCGTGAAAAAGCAACCATTGTCCGTGCTGTTGGCAGTTGAGCCCATCATCGTCCGTGGAGAGGTCGAAGAAGAAGGAAAACAGGGTCGAGAGTTTGGATCGGCGACCAATCTCCACCACGCACCGTGAAAAAAGTAACGTGTGTGGTAGAAACAAGCTGCTAGGACATGAATTGATACCTTTATTCACTGCCGGAGACAGAGATGCGCTGGTGAAGGAGACAAGGAACAAGGGGTTGGCAGAAGCGCAAAGACATTGCGATGAACTCGTGGGACACGCCTGCCTGGAGCGAACGCCATGTGGGAGGAAGCATTGGAGGCAAACCTGAAGCTCTGAACGCAATCTCTCGAACTGGACCGGGTGTATGAGATCTATTGGCCTCGTACGCTTGGGCGCGTCCCATTGCGCTCCCCAACTCTGCAATCGAAATCGGCGGTATGTCCGTCGGTGCCTGAAACGGTCACTCTGAGATACTGAGGGAGACAGTCTCCTCTATCGTCAAAAATCCTCTCCATTCCACAGCATCGCAGACCTCTCCCACTATTCTCCCTCTCCCTCGGATGACCATGTCCCTTGGTCTTCATTGTCACCCCCCCCCTATCCACACGCATCCGCCACGATACCCGCCTTCCGGCGTCATCTACTGGTCAACAACCCATTCATTCACCCAGCCCATACGCTCTCTTCACCGACCTCTGCAGTGGCCCCGCCGTCACAAGATTCATCAGCTCCAACAGGACGCACAACTTCCGCACATTGACGGCACGCCGCAACGCAACTATTGCTCCCTCGTACCAATCGGGCTTCCGTCCATCCACCGCCCCTCCATACCCAGTCTCCAACTTTGCAAGCAGGGCCTCAGCATCACCTTTGAGCGCCATCAAATCGGCGACAAGCTGGCGATTCGTGGTCAACAGCGCCGCCGTCGTCTCCATCACCTGGTGGCCTGTTGGCGCCCGCCCAGCTTGCCTCACCCGCGTGGAGAGATCCTCCCATTGGCCTCGGAGTGTCGACAATCGAGTCCCGCAGCAGTCATACCTGGCCCGTATGCTGGTCACCTCGACGTGTAGTTTGGTTTCAGCAGCGTGGGAGCCGGGGGGTGGTACAGCTGGTCGGGTAGATCCTTCTGCTCGTTGGGGGGCCTGTTGCTTTGGGTTAGCGCTGAATGGGAGGGTGGCCCTTGAGTAGCTACAAAACCGCTCACCTGGCCATGTGAATCTGGACCTTGACCTTGATCTCGATCTTGCTGGTTAGGTGTGTTGTGTGCATTGTCGCGCTGAGGCTCGAAGCCTGACGAAGTGTTGGTAATAGAACTTATGCTGGAGCTTGATGAAGGAATATTGGTGCTGGTAATGGAACTCATGTTGGAGCTTGATGAAGTAATATTGGTGCTGGTATCAGGACTCATGTTGGAGCTTGATGAAGTAGTATTTGTGCTGGTATTAGAACTCTTTCCCAGAGGCACTGGTGACAGTTCGGATAGGATTCTTGGGGCTGGAGATGACATTGCAAGAAAACAAGAGAAGACAGAACAGCATTAATATACTGTATTGCGATGTAGCAGTGTTTGCGAACCCCTGGCCGGTAGAGTACAGGATCTGGACTCCTCCAACACGGGTGCTCGCCTCGATGTTTTACATGGTGAAAGAAATCCCAAATCCGTGAGATCTCAGTACAACACTTGTCTAAGACAAGGGGCAACGTCGAGAAAACAGCGACAAGACAGGACGGTACAGGTGTCGACTTCGGCCTCCAATTCTCAGGGTCTTGAAGCGTCAAGTTTTGATTAGATTCCAGATTCCAGATTTCACCCTTCAGACTTCAACTTCAGACTGAAAACACTCGGTGAGGTTCCTGGTCCGGAAGAACAACGCGAGTAAAATACCAGGCAGCGACAGAACAGGTCCGCAACATGAAACATCCTGCCCCTTTGATGCTCTCGTACCACACTGTAGCAAGATGACCAAACGGGCCGTTGGTGATCTCAATCCACAAGCCACTCCTGCCTCTCACTCCTCCCCAGCCTCAACGACTCCGGCATGGCTTGCTGCAAGCTCTCCCATCCTCCCACCTTCACGGCGGTCGCCTTGAACATCTCCGTCGTCGAAGCGTCCGTGAAAGTCACTGCCGCTCGTCTTTGGTACGTTGCGTTTTGCGATCCTCTCTGGCGATTCACGTCCACCAAGGCTGCGACCGCCTGTTCGCGCTGGCCTCTGACCACGTCGACCTCCAACAGGAGGGCCGGGGCCTGGACCGTATCGAGCCAGTCGCTCTGCGGGTGTCCGCGCGCAAAAGCGGTTTGGGCAAGAAACGTGCCTGTGTCACGATCCGAGGCACCGCACTCTGCCACGCAATAGATGTCTCCTGTGACCTCGTCGTAGAGGTTGAATGAATGCATCAAGGTCCGCCCCGGTAGTGGTGTGATGTGGATGGTTCGGAAAGTGCCTTTGAATCCGTGCGGAGTGACGGTGCAGCGGTTGCTGCTCGCAACGTGAAACGCGCCCTGTGCGGCGCCTTGCGGGATGTTTTGAGGACACCATCGCCAGCCCGGGATCGTCATCTTTGGGCCTTCTTGAAACAGTAGATTCGCAGCAACGGTCCGTTGGCCAAGAAGACGTCGTTGGGTCGGACTGAGGGCTTGCATCGTCGCTGATGCGGTGGACACGGGGGCAGTTGCTCCTGCTTGGCTGGGTGTCAATCCTTCCGGTCGTTGCACAGGCCCCGATAATCTCGTTGCAACGTAACCTACAAAGAGCCCGGCAGCTGTGCCCAACATGGCAGAGAGAGATCCCCGGTTTGTGGGCTGGTGGGGTGGTCGCGGTCTCACAGGGCTCCAGTTGGGACTCTCCGTTCGCACAAGCCCTGCCGCCTGCCTCGAGGTACGACCAAGGATACTATCAACCACCAGATCAACATCAGTCCGATGTTCTGGAACTCGGAACTGCATCGCGTTCAGTATGTCTCCATAGTCGTCGGCACTAGCGTCAGAATGAGAGTTAGAAGCCCCTAGTCGCGTCATGGATTCGAAGGGCCTCAGGAACTCCCACAGAAGCGTCTGCTCCGGCCTGAATACTCTGTGGCTTTGGCAAGTGTCCACCTTTCGTAAGATTTGCTCCGCCGAGAGTACGCCGTCGGCGAACTGAAAATAAAGGTCTTTGGCCCTGACACCTTCCTGGAAGGTCCAGACTCTGCGTAGCCAGGCAGACATGGCAAGCCTCGCACCAAGCTCGAATTCGGAAATACGAGACGACACCGAGAGCAGACTTGTTTCGATGACGAGCACTTTGTCGGCGTTGGCGTAGACCCGTTCCATGCTCTTGATGGCACGGCTCCTCTGCTCTCCAGGGACAAGGGGGATGCTCAGGGTATCCAGCCAGAAGGGAACATTGTGTCTCTGGGAGTACATGCGATTGACAAGTTTCTGGATATGGTCGCCTTGACAGGCCAACAATGCATTCCGATTCGGGTTGCCAAGCCCTTGCCACCAGACATGGGATACAGCGACATACCGAGTACCAGGTGTCGCCGTCAAGGGCTTTAGCTGCAGTCCGGCAGGGTTCGCTACCACCGTTACCAGTGGCGTTCTGCCGGAATTTATGGCTTGCGTCAGCTCAGTTGAGCCCATATGGAGCCAGTTGTTGCAGCGGCAGCCGTCGGGCGCGTGCCGGAACCTGTATAAGTGGCTGGGTATTGTAATGGCCTTGCAGGCTTTCTGGTCGCAAAGATGGTGCTGAAGGTGTGGATAAGGTGGACCAATGAGGCTGAGATAGTAGGAAGCAGTGAGCTGCATGCTGCCCTGCAAGAGCGCAACGTCTGCTGGGCACCAGCCATCGGCAGCGAGTCTTGATTTCATGAGATCTGGCATCATTGTTGGGATTCGTTTGTAGTCTTTCAACTGGTCTTGCACGTGGCACTTGGCAATGTCGAGATAGTTGACAAGGACTAAGATTGACAAGACCACTTCATACGGCAGAGAAGTTGTCCCGTTGATCAGTTGGGATCCTCTGGGTGAGATGTAGGTAAAGATAGTGTGTGAAACATCGTTCAACCTGATCAACCGTCGTCGGTTTCTGTCGATCGACGAACGCCGGACATCCTGAATCCATAGTGTAATTAATTCGTCAAGATGCTCCATCTTCACGACAGGGTTCCCTTGGGAGTTGGTCCGTACGAAAGATCTCTGGTCGAGAGCCTGATCGAAGAATTCGCAGAGACTGCCAAAGTACAGCCATGACTGCAACAAAGCTGCAGCTACATCCTTTGAATGGCAGCCATTTTTAGGGCAGTCGCCATAGTAAAGGTCATCGGGGTCGAAGCCCATGCGTGTTGGATAACCCAGCCATCCTTGATGATCGTAACAGTATCTTTGGGTTAATGGCGAGCCACAGAGGTAGGGAATATCAGGGATCGAATATTTGGCCAGACCTGGTCGCGGAAGGTAATCCATATCGACTATGACAGCGGCATGAATCCGTACAACAGTAATTAACGAGGTGCAGTCAAGGTGTTGGTTGCAACCGCGATCGGTTTAATAAGGACATGGGAGGCGCACAGTCCAGGCAGAACACGAGCTTTGCGGGCTATGCAGGCAGATTCTCGCCCCGTGCCTTTTGGCCATCATGGCAGCCAGCTTGCGTTCGGTTGAGATTGAGACTGGGCAGTTTGAATGCGGCTGCGGCTTTCTCTTGGAAGCATGTTCCCGATACGAGCGCTGTGCGAGCCAGACAAATCATCTCCCTCGAGCAGGAATCTAACTCTTCCATCCATGCTGCCTCGAAGATCGTTGCCGCATCCATGTAATGAGCACGGGTGGTGTCAAACTTGGGTGCTCTGTTCACACAAGGCAGAATCGCGTGTTGACTCTCGTGTCTGCAAGACAAACCTTTGGACCCAAACGCTCAGTGTCTTGGCCTTTACAGCTGGCTGGAGCAAATTTGGCTGACCATGTCTGGACCCTTTCTGTCCTTGTCTCGCCAAGTACAGATCGTGCTGCAATGTGATGTCACCGCCGTTGACCTTGGGGGGCTCGGTGGAGGGGGCGCTTTCGTCGAATTTGCAGGTCCACGTTGCCCTCGCACCGCTGTTGCATGCGCAGAATCTACTCTCAGGAGCCTGGGCCTCGCTCAAACCGGGGCAAATAGTCGCCTGTTCACTAGTCGCGTTCTGGCACAACGTCCACGGTTGCTGCCCTGCCCCTGCTCGGGTCGGCTCAGGAGTTTCTTCTCGATCAGGCTGAGCATCGTTCTGATCTGAAGCCGACTGTCCAACCTCCAATACATGGCACGCCAAACTACATGAAATCAGCATGATGTTAGGTTCAAGATTGGGCTTGCGTGGCACGCTGTGCAAGACAGACAGTCTCTCCAGCATCAAATGAGCTTGCGGGTGACTTGTGGTAAGTTGCTGTGCCAGTAAGACTGCCAACTTGCGGGCTTCGTATTGCAGGCTGCATTGAACTTCCTTTGAATAGCCACCTCGTGCTGTCTGTGGCGGGGAGCCCCGCTCAGTATCGATCCAACACATCCTCGAAGAGCTTCTCTCCTAAAGGTGCAAGGATGTCCGCATGATTGAAGCCCTGTAAAATATTATGGACCTCTGGCCATGTCGTAAGCCCCATTTGTCGAATCTGGGTCGCCAGCCTGCAGTGGAACCACTGACCCTCACCATTGATATCGTCTCCAGGCTTCTGACTGTCGGATCGAGCATTCCGCTGGTGGCGGAGTGTCGCTGGGCTTGCTCGCGGTTTCGACTTTGACCTTGACAACTCAGTATGGGCACCAATGAAGAGAGCCCAGACACGAGCGTTCCGATACTTTGAAGAGTCGAGATCGTGCTCAAGCGCTTCCCGGAGTCTCCTTAACAGTGTCGGCGCAACGTCGAAAAGATCAACGCCACAAACCTCAACTTTGTAGCTCATGTGATGAGTCCAAATAAACTCGGCTAGAATCAGATACTGCTGGGCATACCAGTACTGGACGTCCGGACGGTCTCGTTCCGATTCATCGCCGTCACAGCAAGTTGCTTTCTTAGCCTGGTATATCGCGTGCTGATAATGTTTGAGCATGCGCCCTTGCTGCACTGTTGATGTTGTGGATAGCCACAGCATGATCAGTGGAGTGACAGGCACGCCATTCAGACCAAAATACAGCCACGTTTGTAGCGTCGTCCGCCGCGAGACGAAGAAACCCTTCAGTTCGACCCCTTCAACACATTTGTCTAGGCCTTCCTCTGCTGCGGCCCTGAGGGCCCTCCACGGCGGAAGAGAATTGAGCTCTTCCAGGGCGGAGGTCCAAAGCGGCTGTATAGTCTTGGCAACCCAACCGTCTGGTTCTATGTCAAATGTAAAGGGGCTCATGAAGATGGTGCACACCTGGCTCTCACTCCACAAGGCATACTGTAGGAGCGTGTACTCAATGGTCCCATGGATCCGCTGACGCTCTTGAAAAAGGTGCTGGAGTACCTTGGCGTGAACAGCAGCGGCTTGTAAGTTCTGATCCACAATCTCGGCCTTTTGGAGCATGACGATTTGGAGGAGATACAGATCGCTCCACCCGTGGCTGTCGATGTTCAGCAGTTTCACACGTAGCTGCTGGATACTTCGCAGACGGTATCGCACCGCCAGTGCGCGCAGACTGGGATGGACAACCGCCACGACGGCTGCCGCGCGAGCTATGAATGCGTTTGCCAGGTCGGGGTGCTGCAAGGTCGAAATGCAGATGGACCAATCCAGTCGAGCGTTGGCGGAGCTGACCCATTGCCCAGAGGGCACGTGGTATTGGGCGGGTAGAGTGTAGTCTCGATAGAAAGAGATGATCTCGTTAATCTGGGGATCGATCTTGATTGCGTATGCACCAAAGGGGTCGGAGTTGCCTGCGTGGACCAGAAGAGATCCCATGGAATGATCAGGCGGGCCATGGCGAACGGCCAACCGGGAACCACTCGTGCCATTCTCCTCGCATGACGCCGGTGAGGGCTCCTCGGCATCACCTTCAGACCGCAGCGTCGTCCGGCTGCGGCGAAGGAGGCGCTTATCTCCAAAATGTCCTCCGGAGACAGCGGTGAGGTGTCGAAGGCGCTCGACGCCTTCCCTCCTGCGTCGGTTGTTATAGTTCTGGCGAACATGCGAGAGCACTTCGGAATGGCGAGGTGAGCCCCTCGTGTTGCTCATATCGACGAACAGGAATTTCTGGGCGTATCCCGAGTCACGATGAACAGATGTCGCGGCCATTTTCAGGAGAGCTCGGCAGCCCAAGTTGAGGCAAATGATCTTTGTTGATATGGTCGGGCAGGAGTCGCCATTTAGCTCGCAATCAACGCCGACTGTCACGACGAGGCAGCTCAGCGTCTTGTCGCGTCGCTTAATCTGCAAGGCTGCGGACGGGTGCAAGGAGGGCCTGGCTTCTGGACGACCGGGCCATGGGAAATACTCGATAGAGATCTCGAGGCGAGGTGGCGATCATGCCGTCGACGAAATCGGCCTAGGAGAATCTCGGAGTTACTTTATCTCGCTAATCGTCCTTGCAGCGTCAACATCATGCAGCGACGAACCAGAGCCGCGACCATTGCACAAAAGCAGACAAGGCCCGGAGCGAAACTGCCGCACAACGCGTCGAGGAAGGATTCGTTTCCTTGTCGAAGCCATCGAAGCTTCATCGTGCCTTTCTCCCTTCCTGCCTGGGGCCCTTGGGGAGGCACGTCTGCATAGCCGGTTTGTTGTTACATAGCCAATCAAGTCCATCATCATGATGCTCCCTCCCATCGGCATCAGTGACGAGCATAGGACTCCCTTTGAACATGCAACATGATTCCCACCCGCGAATAGAAACGCATATCCGATGTTCGCCTCCTCCCCCTTTCGCCACAGCACGGTCGTGAGCAATGCAAAACAGAGTGAAACAGATGCACCGCCATTTCATACCACGTTGTGCAAAGGCAAGCCGCTCCTAGACTACGATTGCCCAGCAGCCTGTCCCTGTGCTTGTGTTTGACTCTGCCCGCCGCGCCCTCGGTTCCCCCGAGAGTTGTTGTACCCACCATACCCGCGGTTGTTATAGCCACCTCGGTAGGTGCCTCCATACTGTCTCCCGCGACCGTATCCACCGCCCCGGCCGCGGCCACGATAGCCTCCGTCGACATTACCCTGTCCAAAAGTTTCAATGTTCTTTTTGAACTCTTCACTTCGGACTTGTCTTCCACCTGCTCGCCCGTCACTCCCCTCTTCTCGGTCCTTTGCTTCGGACGAAATGTTGTCGAAGAACGAGGTTGACTTATTGTAAGCAGGTCCGGTGGTGGATAGGCTGTCTTTTCTGGCGGGCGACGATACTCCGGCCTCACCAACGCTTGCTTCCTGTGCGGGGGGTTCTTCGAGTGGTGATCCTGAGGCGATTGCCTCTTTGATCAAGTCTTCTTTGCTGAACTTTGCATTTGCAGATTCGAAGTCATAATCAGACTTGGGGATTTCCATCTTCTTCTGACCGCTGCCACGCTGAAAATTGCCTCGGCTTCCTCTGGACCCCCCTCTACCGCCGCGGGCAGTCCCATTCACTGGTGCGGCTGCTGTCGAGATTTCGGCCACCTTCTTCGTTAGAGCGTCAACCGCAGCCGTTGTAGACGATGTCTTGTTCTGTGCTGCGGCTGCTTGAGGGTTGAGCTTCGCCATCGCGGCAGCGACCGCTTCTTTCGCCTGTCGTGCCGCTTCATCCATGGCAGCTTGCGAGGTCACAGGCTTTTGCGGCTTTGCGGCCGCACCATTAGTTGCCGAGGCATCGAGGGCGGAAGGAGGAGGCGCGAACGACTTTTGGTTGACGGTTAAGGGGACTGCGGGTGTTACACGGTTGCTCTTGGGTCCTGTGGGTGCAGCTTTGGAAGGGGCTGGGGCGGCTACGGCAGCTGCAGTACCAGGAGCGGATGTAGGAACAGCTTTCGCGGCGATCTCGGATTGCGGTGCGCGAGAAGGTACAGACGCTGGGGCTTGAGCATCTTTCGGAGGAGCTGAAGAAGTGGATTCTGGAGGTTTGTTGCTACCCGGGAGTTCAGAGGTTAAGCCGGACGCAGGGAGATCGGCAGGGGTGGTTGAGGCGGGAGTTTGACGTGAGGGTGGAGGTGGTTGTGGAATATTGTTGCGCAACCCCGGAGGACCGATGGGCGCCGGAGGGTGTTGGGGAAATGGATGCTGGCCAGGCCCCTGTGGAAAGCCCGGACCGCCAGGAGGGCCGAAGTACCCTGGAGGTGGAGGCCCATACGGCGGGAATCCTGGACCAGGGCCAAACCCTCCGGGAGGCGGGCCATAGCCTCTACCAAATTGACCGGGAGGATAGTAACCACTGAAGGGCGGAGGATGCGGATAGTCTGGAGGGGAAAACGGACCGTCGCGTGGATGGCCCAGGGGAGGTGGTCCTGGTCGTGAGGCGTTCTGAATTGTTCCACAAGGTCAGCGAAGCTAATAACGCGTGTTATGCATCGATGTATGGGATCAGATGAGAAGAGAGATCAGAAGGAAGGCAACGGAAATATCCACACAGCTTTGCGCTTTCAGAACAGGTCTGTGAATTTACATCCGAAATATTTCATCATTGGAACTGGGAAGGTGATAGGCAGGCACACGACATACCAGGATAGCGGGATCATTGGGTATGCTCTGCGGAGGAGAGGGGTGCGACGGTTCATCCTCAGCTATTTTGATGTCCTTCACGTCACTACCGCGGAAGACAATGAAGCCATATTTCTGTTGTGAGGGAGGGACGAATTTCTCGGCTTTGCGGTCTTCAGTGCCGAAAGAAAAGACATTTTCCAGAGCGATCGTTGACTGTTCGGGATTGATCTCGTGTAGGGTACCCACGTAGCTATATGCGCGAAGTGGTTAGAGCAAATTTTGAGCTCGATGTGAGGCGCACCTACCGAATTTCACTTTTTGAAATAAGATTGAAACGCTGACCGATGAGATGATCCATGTCCATGATGAGGAGAGTAGAAAGATCACGCTGGTTTTACATGAGGACAAGAGAGACGGGAGGATAGGGTACGAGGAGGAAATCCGTAGAGAGTGTGGTTCTGAAAGGCTGTTTGCTGATGCTGATGGACAGAACAGCAGGGTGAATTTAGGACTGCGACGAACAGATGTACATTTGCGCAAAGATGTCACTGTGCTCAACTCGACCCGTCGTCTTGGCGCGAAAAACGGTGAAGCGAAGGTGACAGATCGGCAGTGTTTGGAGAGTTTGGATTGTTTGCAGTGTTGGCGGTGTTACCTTCCTTCGACCCTCACAGTTTGGTCCCTAGGCGCTCGCTCTCGCTCTCCTCATCAACAACCATGGCGACCTCCAATGCGGCCGAACAAGCAGGCAACTACTTCCAAACAGAGTACGTTGCTGCCGCGATGTCTGTCTTGCACGAACTTGCTGATCCCCCAGCAGCACCTCTCTGGCTGAAATTGAGCGCAAACGGCAAAAGGCAGCAAATACATTAGGAGACCCAGTGAGGTTCTCAAGCAAGATATTAGCAGTCGCCATCAACTACTACTTCGACCCGACAGGTGATGTTGCCTTTGTCGCCGAAGCCGGCGGATTGGTCAGTGGTCTAAGATTATCTACAAATGAGATATCGAGGACGCCCAGTGGCCCTCAAGCACCTTTGACCAGCCTGGCTTTCCATGCCGGGCCAACGCCTGCCGCAGCTGGCACAGCCTCACACGTCCTCAGTGGCTGCTGGGACAAGTCAATATGGAAATACTCGTTCAAAGGCAGTACTGTCGTTGACCAGTCTTCATTTCCGGCCCACAGAGATTTCGTAAAGTGCCTGCTGGTAGCTCCAACCCCGGACAAACAGCAGGTCATAATATCGGGTGGAGCAGATGGTGATGTTCGGTTTTGGAGCTTGGATGGCCAATCCCTGGGTTCTATCAAGCCCGGTGCCCGTGGTATCGAATGCCTTCTCCTGGATCCTCTGTCTTCGCCCGACTCGCCTGTGGTATTCGCCTCGACTTCGAAACAGGAAATCTTCTCCTTCGCCATTCCAAGCGTATCAGAGATCACGGCGCACAAGTTTGCATTGACGCCGCCCATCCTGGCCCACGCTACTAGTGTGTACAAGCTACACTTCGACGACGACGGAGACCTCTGGACAGCATCAGCCGATAAAACAGCAAAGCATCTCCTGCGGACAGATGGTTGGAAAGCCGACACCACACTGACCCATCCAGACTTTGTGCGGGATGTTGTCACTCATGGAAGCTATGGCTGGGTGATAACAGCCTGTAGAGACGAGAATGTGCGTGTCTGGAATACGGCGACGGGAGATCTTTATCACGTTTTCACCGGGCACTATGAAGAAGTGACAGGGCTTGCTCTCGTGGGCGATCTCGTCATCAGTGTGAGCATTGACGCAACCCTCCGGAGATGGAGTGTTGCCCCGGCGGATTTGAGGAAGGCGGTGGAGGAGGCCAAACATCCCAAACTCCTCGAACAAGAGCCCGAACCCAAGCCGGATCTGGGTATGCTGACTGAGGAGGAGGAAGCAGAACTGCGTGCACTGATGGAGTCGGAAGAAGAGGAGCTGTTGGAGAGGATGGCCAGGGATGAACAGTAGCGCATCGTTTGTTATCTGCCCCACGCGCATCACGTGCCCCACGTGCCCGTCCCCAGATTATGTAAGCGGGCTGATATCGCGCGTGGCTCGCCGCTGATTGGCCGCCCGCTGCCTCTTCACCTTGATTGTCGTTTTTGCCTGTTGTGCTTGCCCGATGAAAATCTCTGCGCGTAAGCGACCCGTTACTTCAGCATTCCCATCCATCGAATTACGCCTCTTCTGGATTCCTGCATCGATATCGGTCGGTGGCGCAAGAGAACTCCGGCGGCGCTGACCCTGCCGGCGGTTTCCGATCCCAGCCGCAAACTTTGCTGAGCCTCGCCCAACGCGATCCACGTGCCTCCAGAGCATCAGACTTTTCACCGTCATTCTTCCCTGGACATCTTCGGGAGATCGCCCGGCGGCCGTCAACTGCGATTCTGTGTCCTTCTATATTCACCTTTCAGCTAGAACAGGAAGGCCCGTGTCCACCCGGCTACCGATCTCGATGGGCAATAGTGAACCTGAATTGGCGTTGCGAAATGTCCTGGCCAACAGTCCATCCCCTTATGTGAGGTTGACCAGCGTCGCAAATTGACCGCTGCTAACTTACACAGCTCCGAGAGCACAAAGACAACCCTGTATCATGGCAGGAGTGGTCGGAGGATACGCTGGCTCTGGCAAAGCAACACCAACGGCTTATCTTCCTGAGCATCGGCTACAATGCTTGTCACTGTAAGAGAATCACGCCACATCCACACATCTGGACTGACACGATCGCAAGGGTGCCATGTGATGGAAAGGGAGTCCTTCAACTCTCCAGAAGTAGCCGAGATTCTGAACCGCTACTTCATCCCCATAAAACTGGATCGGGAAATCCGCCCTGATCTCGACGACATCTACATGAGCTACGTCACAGCAACGACAGGCACAGGCGGGTGGCCCCTGAACGTCTTTCTGACTCCGGATCTTAAGCCGGTCTTTGGAGGCACTTATTGGCCTGGCCCCGCGCCTACCACCAATCTCAAGCAGGCCACTCCCCATGACGAGGCTCCGGTCACGTTCATCGAGATTCTCAAAAAGATGAAGGATGTATGGACGACTCAACGCGAACGATGCCTCCAGTCGTCTTCAGAGATCACGGATCAGTTGCTTGCCTTTGCCGGAGAGGGGATCCATTCACATTCGGATAGCCAGGCCCCGGAAACCGAGTCGACGTCGCCGGATCCGCCTGAGCCTTTGGACCTGGATCTCCTAGACGAAGCGCTGACCCATTTTGTCTCTCGATATGACCCCACGCACGGCGGCTTCAGCCCGAGTGCGACAGCGCCGAAATTTCCCACGCCTTGTAATCTCACTTTTCTCCTCCGGATCGGAGCAGCCATCGCTCAGCCATCCACCCATACGCGCTTTGGCTTCTTCAGCCCTGTCCCTGGAATCTTGGGCAAGGACTCATGCCTGACAGCTGCGCGGATGTCCTTACACACGCTTCTCGCCATGTCCCGATCTGGTTTGAGAGATCAACTTGGCTACGGCTTCCACCGGTACAGCGTCACGTCCGATTGGAATCTTCCTCATTTCGAGAAGATGATGTGTGACAACGCTCAGCTGCTTGGTTGCTTCTGCGATGCATGGGCTTTGGGTCGTGATCCGGAGATCCTGGGGACGATATATAACCTCGTCGAGTATTTCACCAACCCGGAGTCGCCCATAGTACATCCAGAAGGCGGCTGGTACTCCAGCGAAGATGCGGATTCACGGAGCACGCTTTTGCCCCTGACCAATGGTGCCATTGCAGATGACACGAAGGAGGGCGCTTTCTACGTGTGGACGCTTAAGGAGTTTCAATCGGTACTAGGAGAGCGTGATGCTTCCGTCCTTGCTCGACACTTTGGCGTCAAGGCGGATGGCAATGTGCCTGCACAGCACGACATGCACGACGAGTTCCTAACACAGAATGTGCTGCATATCAACGCTACACCCTCTGTGCTTGCCAAAGAATTCGGCCTTGCTGAGGAAGAGGTAGTTCGGATAATCAAATCCGGTCGTACCAAACTGGCCGAGTACCGCAAAGCGAAGCGCGAACAACCACGAGTTGACACCAAGATCATTACTTCTTGGAATGCACTGGCTATCACGGCCCTCGCTCGTGCAGCCAATACACTGTCCACAATCGACAAGCACCGAGCACAGCGATGTCAGGAAGCTGCAGAGAAAGCAGCAGCATTCATCCGGAAGGGAATGTACAATGAGGCCACGGGCCAACTAAAGCGCTTCTCTTCTCTCCCATCGTCCCAATCAAGTCAAGACGACGCAAATATCGCCTTCGTGGACGACTATGCGTACTTGACGCAAGCGAACCTGGCCCTCTACGACCTTAGCCTGTCCCAACCATACCTTGACTGGGCAGTTCGCCTTCAATCCTACCTCGACGAACACTTCATCGCGTCCACCACGGGAGGATACTTCCAATGTCCTCACCCGAGAGCTTCGTCCCCTGCCGAACAAATCATCCGCCTAAAACCCGGCACCGACAACGCACTACCGTCACCGAACGGGACAATCTGCACCAGCCTCTTGTATCTGGCCTCATACATACAGTCACAATCGCCGTCTCAACAAACGATCACCACCAACTCATATATCCCGCACGCTCGTGCGACACTCGATGCCTTTGCTGTCGAAATTCTCCAGCACCCTTTCCTGTATGTCACCTTTCTCGGCGCGTTAGTGATGGACCAGGTTGGCGTGAAAACGATCGTCGCACCAATGACGACGAAGGATTCCGAGCTCAGACGCCTGAAGGGCTGGGGAAGGACCGTGGTTAAAGGCATCGTAAGCAAAGTTATGATCTGTTCCAAGGAAGGAGTCTGTAGGCCGTTGCGGAGGGAGGATCTCGAAGATGTGGATGAACTCGAAGACCACAATGCGCAAGAGAAGGACAAGGACCTGCCCATCAACACTAAGAATGTACCTGCCATTGCGGAGCCTGTCAGGGAGAGTGTCTCTGCCCCGGCCTAGAGATTCGGGCGATCGGGCAATCGGGCACTCGGGCACTGGTTTTCCCTACGGCCTGCAAACGGAATGGAAACGGAATCGGAGTTGGAGTTGGAGTCGCTGAAGTATCTTTGTCTTGTGCTCTAGAAAAGAGGCCTAGCCACGACCGCCGCGGTCATTACGGTCATCGATGGAGGCTCATCGACGTTCTTAGTACCTTTTATGTCTGCTTCTTCAACTTCTTCTACGCACACTTCCGTCTGTCTCCCTGCCTGCTTGAATCCTGGATGTCGAAAGACGAACATAGCGCACCCCCCCCCCCCCGCGATAGTACCATCCAGGCCAAAATGCCATCATCATGACACCCTCAGAGCCCCCCACTCGAGTCCGGGATTAGCAGTTCGGGAACACGTCTCTCGGAGAAGGGACAACACACAAGTCGTAGACTGCGCACGCATCATATCACTGCCCTATAGACTACAATGCAGCGGCGTTATCGTCAACACATACGATCTGACCTGATCCGATCCGATGACGATTTGTATGTATGTATGCAATGTGTTTATGCCTGACTCTATATAATACCTATATACATGTACACGTCATACATGCATCTAATGCGGCAGGAAGGTGGGTTAATGCCTCTGACTCTCTATACATGTACACATCATACATGCGCTGATGCGGCAGGAAGGGTGGTTAATGCTTCTGACTCCTTTCTTCCTTGCATGATGAAATGCTGTAGCGAATTTTAATACCACTGTCTCTACTCTCCTCTCCTCTTCCCTCACGCCCGGCAGGTCACGGTTCCGCCAGATTCTCCAGTATCAAATCGACTTCCTCGGCCGCCGTCTCGAGGATATGCTCGGGCTTGAATCGCGGGATCCACCCGAGCTCCGCACCGCCATGTCGAGCCGTGAATGTGCATCTGTAGTATAATAGTCAGCTGGAGGGGGACTCGTACCCAGGTTCGCCAAACGCGGGGGCTGGCTCCCCAAGAGACGTCGAAGGGAACATAAAACGGAAACACAATATCAACGTACCTGCCGCCCAGATTCAAGGCGACCAACTCCGGCGGACAGCCCAGGCCGTTGCCCATCTTCGTCAGCACCTCGACGTCACCGGCCGCGGGGACGACAGCCGCATCGTCGACGATCCCCTTCTCGGCCAACCGGAGCGCCATCGCCGCGTACAGGTCCCCCCAACGCACGCTCCCCGATGACGCGAGATAGTAGCCGTGGGGCCCGCTTGCGGGGTCCCTCCCCGCCAGGATGGCTCCCAGCAGCGCGAGGTACAGGCCGGTGTTGTCGTCGATGTGGCACACGGGCCAGACGGCCGGGGCGGTGGTCTCGTCGTCGACGGCATAGACGCGGCGCGCGGCGCGCGCGGCCTTGACGATCGCAACGGTCTGGATGGAGATGCGGTTCCCGAAGCCACGACCGCGGCCGTACACGATGCACGGCACGAAGACGTAGCTGCGCACGCCGCGCGTCTCGGCGTGCTCGACGACGCTGGTGTTGGCGGCGATGGCGGGCGCCAGAAGCGGCACCACCGGCCGCTGGGCCTTCTGCAGGTCGTGCAGCGCCGGGTCGTCGTCGAAGAGCGGGCCGGCCGTCGGGGCGCCGGCGTGGCTGGAGAAGATCTTGGCGCCGCTGGTGTGCAGGAAGTGGACGGTCACTTCTGCACCACCGCCGGCGGCGGGGCTCTTCTCCCCTTGGGCCGACAGCTTGGCCTTCACCGCGGCGAGGGCGTCGATGAAGTGCGCCTGCGTGTCCGCATTGAGGGCGTCGATCAGGAAGAACACCACCGTAATGTCGTGCTCGAGGAGCGCCGTCTTGACCGCGGCCGGGTCTTTGACGTCGATGCGGAGCGGCTCCGCGCCGTACGTCCTCACGGCCGCGGCTTGGGCATCCGTCCGCACGAGCGCGAACAGCTTCTTGTATGCCGGGAGGGGGTCCGGATTGCCAATCTGCGCCAGCAGACTGCCGCCGAGGTAGCCCGACACGCCGGTAAGGAGGATGGAGTGAGACATTGGTGGGAGGGGGGCTCGCGGGAAGGGCAGATATGATACTGCACTACTCGTATAGTTCCGAAGTCGGACGTATTGTAATATCCCGTCGCGGTTCCCTTTCTGCTTTATATATCCCCTACGGAGCGAGAAATGAGCGGAGATCTGTCTGTGGGCACACACTATGATTCAGCAAAAGGCGCGGCGTTGGGGTTCACGTCACAGTTGGAGAGTCGGATGCGACAGCATGGACCGGGACTCCATATCTGCTTATATATCCAATATGTCCCACGTCCGGTCGGCCCGGTCACTTCACTGGGCATATATCCTGGGCAGAACTGGTAAATTAATTACACTAAGCTTTCGAAATCAATTCAATTGCGTGAGTGAAACGAGGATTAAACTGCGCAAAATCTACTGTACTTAGGTACTTACTTGCGCGTGCGTCTCTTTTTCGCGGGGGGCTTTCCCTTCCCTTCATCGACATCCTTCTTCGCCGCATCACCGTCTTTCTGTGGCTCGTCGTCCCGTGCCCTCTTGCCGGACTTACCAGCAGGTTTTCCGGTCTCCGTGGGTGCCTTTGGCGGATTCAGAATCAGTCTCCTGGGGTTTCTTATGGTGGGAGGGCGCAGGATCAGTCGCCGGGGGATATCCGCGGTGTGCCGACTCTCCAGACCTTGCAATTGGGATCCCGAACTCGTGGAGGCCTCGCCCTTACCTTGTTCTTTATCCTTCGCAGGAGCTTTGTCTTTCAAGCGGGGCGTCTTGTTTGGACGGGAAGTCTCCTTGTCCTCCCCGGTCGTGGCGCTTGGATGCTGACCCGAATCGGCCTGGGTCTTGCTGTTAGCATTACTCTGTTTGTCCTTTTTCTGCTTGGCAGCAGTTGATCTGGTCACTCTATCCGAGGTCCCAAAGGCTGCGGGCTTGCGTTGGGCGCGTGGGCGACGAGATGCTGGTGTGCGTCCCTTGGAGAGGCCTCGAGATTTATCGGCACTGGTATTGGCCGCCGAAGCAGCCGTCTTCGGTCCTCTGCTGCTGGTATGCGGCTCCGCTTGTACTCTGGAGGCAGCAGCAACGACGTCCTCGTATCTCCTTTGCAGCAGTGGGGAGGCTTGTCGTGACGGAGGTTGAAACTCTGGCCGACTTTCAATTTCATGCGGCGAGGCATGGTTGATCAACCCTCTCTCGTCCCGAAGTAGGGGATGCTGTTCAACTCCAGACAGGTACTGGTCAGTGGGCTGCACGTGTTCACCCTCTAGGGGCGTACCGATGATTTCGGCGGCATTGATATCGCGGAGAAGGCCACGAAGCCGGGCTTGAGCGCCAGAGCGCTCTCTTTCTGTTGAGGGGGACGCGTGTTGCTGCAGACCGAGTAGCAAGCCTTGTCGAGGATAATTCTGCCGTCTGGTTGCATTAGCATCGTGATCGACTGCTACATCATGGTCATCGCCTGGATGGGATGGTCCCCTGTGGTGTTGGGACGGAGAGTTGTCTCCATGGTTCGCGACCCCTGTTTGCTCTATAAGCTCCAAGTCAATAGCCAAGGAGGCTGCTTGATGTACTTGGTCACAGATGCTCAGGAGGGTTTGCGCGGCCTCCAATTGGTCCCTCTCTTCTTGCGCCACTCTTTCTGCCTCACTTGCGACAGCCGCAGCTATTGTCGACATGTGGTCTTGCAACAACGGTCCATTAGCCTCGTCCGTGGACACATTGGCACTCACATCGCCAATTTTCCCGTCAGTGTGCTGAGGGCCCGGAAGGGGATGGTTGCTCAGAGCAGGAAGTCCAAGCAAAGACCCCGTTTCCCCTCCCGTTGTCATCGCGTCTCGACGAATTGGAGCGACGGGCTGAATTTGATTGTCGCCCTCGGCAGGCCGCATTTGAGCTTCGGTAAAGTTGTAAATTCGATTACGTCGATAGGGGTTCATGTCCGTATATGTTAGCGCTATGGCCCTCATGAGACGGCCGGGAATGCGGATACCCGTCTGCCTCACCAGATCGTTTCGAATGCGGCCCATAGTACGGTCCGAGTCAGGAGGCGACTCTGCGTCCATTAGATATAGACACCGGCGGTAAAGCCATGCGGGTATGCTCATCCCTGGGGCAGTGACAGCAGTGACCCAGATATTGTTCGGGGCCTCGAGGAAATTGTCATCCATTGTGCAGATTGTTGGAGCGTACGCAGAAAGGCGGTTGCTTTTGAAGATTCGAACGTAGTCGGTTGAAGATACCTGTGAAAAAGCAGGGGTAGCAGGAGGTGCTCTCGCATGCAGATAGTATGTCAGAAACGACCTTCAAAGAGGTCCTGAGTGGAAGGGTGCGTTATATATATCCCAGGCTGTCTGGTATCTACGACATGTCGGCTGAAGTGGCGTAGTGGCCCTGAGTATTGTGTCGAGTCCCAGTGTCAATGGCTATATCCAAATGCTTCTTTGTTCTCTCCATAAAGCCACATTGTGCATATACAAAATGAAATGAACTTAAAATAGCTGACAATTCCTCAATTGGCAGGAGATTCTTTGTCTAAAGTCGTCTAGTCTTTGTTCCCATCCTCTAAGCAACGCAACCATTCTTGTAGGGCTCGATCAGTTTTTGCTTCTCGAGGGATCTTGTATGTGTTGAAGCTGTGAGGCGAACGGAATGTGATTCTTTGTGGCCTTTTGGTCTGGCAACTCGATTCGCCGGGCGCGGCGTCAGCTGTGCCAGATATAAGCGTTCATGCGATTTCCTTTTGTTTGGCCACTGGATCAGCCGCGCATTTTTGTGCGGCTGGTAGTATCAGTTCGTTTTCAGGGTGATCCTCGAATACTCGTCAAGGCCTTGCAAAAGACTGATCATGCCCAGTCAATGCTAAGCCTCCTATTCGAAAATAGTTAAGACCCCAGGTCGTGGCCAATTCCTCTAGGCACGTCTCCAGGTTATGTTTGACGTCGAGCAAGTGGTCAGACGGATCCAGAACGACCGGTTTCATGTCTGGTCGGTAGACTTTGACATCGTAGAACTCAAGCAAGCTTCGTACCAAGTCAGCTGTTTCTCGGATATCAGGCAACAGACCTTTAGCCACAAGACGAGGAGACGACCTACGGTGGAATTGAAGCCGTTTGAACTCGAGCACTGTTCTGGGATAGTCGCGGTGGACTTCCCACAGCTCGTCGTCCCTGATGTGCATGGTAGGATCTTTGTCATCTTTCGTAGGGATCGCGCCTTTTCTTTCAAGCAGTCGCTTTTTCTGTGCTTCGACAGTAGTTCTTGATCGGGGAGTTGGCGCGGAAATAGGTGCAATGGAATGATAAGGTCGCCATATCAGGCCATTTTTGCTTCTCGCTTCCTGGTTCTTCAGTCTATCTTCGATAATAGCGAGACGAAATCCAAGACCAAGCGTAGAGCGATTCCCTTCGCGTGTGATGAGCTCATTCTGAAGGATCTGGAAAATGTTCAGACCAAGTCCAGCCGTCTCCATCGGCATAGTGAGCAAGCTTGATCGGTGTCAATCAAGGGGGAAATACATAAAGGGACAACAGACGAACGGCCGCACGTGTCAGGTTAAGGTGAATGCAGCAAGAGTGAGGATGTCGAGAGAAGTGAAATGGCGGCTGCATGGATCGAGGTCGACGTGTCGCAGCATTGGCATACGTCACCGAGATCGAAGTCCCTCAAATCGGATTGAAAGAGAAATCAGTGTCAGGACTTGATGGGCGAGCATTTCCTTTGATCGAGTGAAGAGAACGAGAACCCTCTCAGGATATTGTCACAAGCTATCGGACAGAGACGCATGGCAGACCACCAGCAATTGGTTGCCTGTCTGAGTTCCCAGAGAAGCCGCAAGCCCTCTTCAGCCATGAGATCTTTAAGTCTCAAGCAATTATAAGGTGAGGTATGCTTCAGCCCCTCAATTCCTCTGGCGTATCTTGCTGATTATTCCATCTTCCTTTCCGGAATGCATCCAGCTGCCCGATCTCCTCCCACACCTGCCAGATCCGAGGGAATTCTCCCTGTACGTCGACCCCGAACCTCAACGCTCCATCAACCGCCGGTGCAAGAGCGCAGTCTGCCATGGTCACTGAGTCCCCGACGCTATACTTTCCACCATAGATCTTGACCAGCTCCTCGTACGCTTGGAACCCCAAGCTCATGAAATGCTGCTGCCACTTTTGTGCCTCGACGTTGAGCGGCTTGATGTAACTCAGCACTCGCAGGTTCGTGACTGGTTGGATATCGCTTGCCACAATGTTCACCAGCTCCCTTACCCTTGCCCTGCCCAGTGGGTCGTCCTTGCCCGGCAGCAGCTTCACTCCATTCCCCTCTTCGACCTCTTCGAAGAACTCCAAGATCGCAACTGACTGTCTGATCCTGGTGATCTCCTCGCCTGTTCGTTGATCGCTGACGACCAATGTAGGCACAGAGTCGCTCGGGTTCAAGGCGTGATACTCAGTGCTATGTTGCTCGCCTTTGACCAAATGGATGTATTTGTACTCCAGCGAGATATCTTTCAGGTGAGCGGCAATCCGAATCCGGCCTGAACAGGAGCTACGAAAGTAGCTGAACAAGGTATACTTGTACTGGGGCTTGTCAGACATCTTTGACAGAGCTCGTCAGACTTCCAAACGGCTCCAGACGTGCCAAATTCTGGGGAATCCGCCTAAGCTCCGCCCACGCTCTCGTCTTCTGCCTAGGGTGTTGCTGATCAGGAGGGGATGGTCTAAACTAGCGAAAAGCTAGCAAGATCTGGGGTCGGGCGTGCAGATGTGATATGCAAGTTGCACCCAAAATGCACGCTGTTGTCGCTGGCCCCTGCCTCGAAGACCCTTCTTGCTGCGGTGATGCTTCGGGCTCCGCAATTTCCAAGTCTTGTCCAGGCTCTTAAATGTTTTACCGGCGTTGCCAGGCCAATTCCAAGCAATCTAGCTTCAAGTTGATCACTGAAACCAGCCTCTCAAAGAATGCAATCCTTCTCGTTCAGAAAATGCCAATGTCGAGTGCAATTGCAAGCTCTTCTGGTCCAGCTGACTATCTTCTCCTCTTATGCCCGCGCCCAGTGTCAGGCGCGGAATCCCCGCAAACAATAGCGGAGCTTGTTCCGAACATCCTCAGTGTGACACTCAGACCTGAGCATTAGTCCCGGCCGATTCCGGGGATGGAGATGCACTACCAGTGTCACCACCTTCGCAGGTCTTGGTCAATCCACCGCGGTCGGCAGGCAAGCAGTCGCAGCTTTGATAATGTCATGCGAGGCTGCAGGTTCGTTGCGCACAAGGCTCCCTCGGTAGAACTCCGGTAGAAAGCGAGATTGCGGGGGAGGGGCCTTCACAGACCTTTTGAACATTTTGGAGATGAGACGAAGCACTGACTGCCTTTTCAGAGCCCCAGACTTTAAGACTGCAAGGGCGGATCCATCCTGGAGCCACCGCCTCATCCCTTCTACAACCTCGTCCCGCAAGCTCGAATGTCATCGCCATCACCCGTCATGGCGAACAAGGCCGTCCGGATCGGTTTCGTGCCCGAGCACTATCTCCTCCCGCTCCATCTCTGTACCAAACATTCCCTCTTTCCCTCGAATCTGCAGATATCCCTCGTCCCTTTCCCCTCAGGTACCGGTCATATGATTACTTCCCTCCGCTCTAAGGAGATCGACCTTGCCATCGGGCTGACGGAAGGCTGGGTGGCCGGTCTGCTGAACCCAGACAACTACAACAAGTCCACACAAGAGAAAGGATACTCGATTGTGGGGTCGTGGGTTTCCACACCTTTACGATGGGCAATCGTCACCGGCCGGAACAGAGATGACATCTCCGCCGTAGCCGATCTAAAACAACACAGACGCGTCGGTGTAAGTCGACTTGGGAGCGGAAGCCACATCATGGCGTTCGTACTCGCGCAACAAGAAGGCTGGCTGCACCAATCAAAAGATCAAAAGTCTGAAGGATTGACACTCGTCCCGTTGGGTCCGTTCAAGGAGTTAAGAGACGGCGTAACCGGTTCCTCGGCCGATTTCTTCATGTGGGAGCATTTCACAACAAAGCCATGGTTTCACGGTGAAGGCACGGAGTTGAAGAAGATCGGTGAGATTTATACGCCATGGCCGAGCTGGCATGTTGCTGCTTCAACCGAAACATTCCCAGACCCGGACCGGGATGAGACGTTGAAGGCGGTATTTGAGGCCTTCGATAAGGGCATTAGGGCTTTCAATGAGGACACAGACTCGGCGATTCGGATGCTGGGGACGGGAGAGGCACAATGTCATTATAGCGAAGAGGATGGCAAGGAGTGGTTGAAGGGCGTCAAGTTTGTCGAGGGGACGAGAGGGGTGGATGAAGGTGTCATGAAGGGCGTGGTTCAAGTATTGAAGACGGCCGACGTGATTAGCGCGGATGTGCAAGTTCAAAAGGGAGACGGGGTCATCGGGGTTGCGAGATGAGTAGCCGATCCCGACACGCATGCTTCTCATCATGTGAATGAACAGTAAAAGTACTTGACTTGCTTCTTCAACGGAAGAGAACACTGAAATATCGTCATTCTCGCACGAGGCTCGCGCGACTGTGCTGCGTTCTCCAAGGTTCCCTCCGGAGACGGACACAACTGCTCAATTGACCAGCACGTTACGATTCGCTGGTCTTCTACCAGTCAGCTGTGAGCGCAAACGCCCTCGAATTCCGGGGTAAAGTGCTTGGTGGTGCTCCTTTCCGATTTCTTCCAGTCTGACCTGCCCGACGGATTCAATTCGCTGCAACAAGGTCTGTCTACAACATCTGGATTCTTGAGTAGGGAACGTGGTGAATGGCTTCCATGACATATGTAGCGTCCTCTGCGTCCGTCTCCGGTCGACTTGAACGTACTGCCTAAGACCCAGTTGAGGAGAGCAAGCAAAGAGCACGAATCAGAGAATAGCACCATGGACTGCTGTACCTCTGACGGACACACAGTCACTTCCGCCTCGTTTGGTGGTCTGACGGGCAAGATAGAAAATGGTGTATAGACCCGCTCTAAGTGGTCTTTGACATGGGATGATGTAAAGTAGACAACTCGTGTGACTCGGCGGACGATTAAGGTATGTAGAAATTGTCGACCTGAGGAAGAAAGAAACCCCAGATGGAATATCATCAAAGAATATGTCGACAATGCCTTGTTAGTCAGCCTACGTCATCGCGCTCGTTTTCAGCCCTTCTGCCCTCAAAAAGGCAGACATTTTGGGTGTCAGACAGACACATTTTCTGAAAGACTCACCACTCTTTGCGTCCGTTCTGCCTGGGCGCCGACGCACAATCCTCAATGGTGTCGCGGCAAGTCTAGGCTGCCTAGGTGTCATCCGCGGGATTTTCAGGCTTCATGGCACCCCCCCGGTACCCTCCCTGAGCTTAACACGCTGCTCGAGCGTGTTTACGAAAGCTGATCTCGGCGTGAAACAGCCTCAGCGTCTGAGTTGCGACAGTCGAGAGAGTCAAAAGAGAGTGCAACCTGCGCCTTACGGCCTCGACCCATTGCGATTTCTACTTTCCCGCTCCTCTAACACCGTCAGTCGCCGTCTCGGAAGAAGAAACGTCTGGCCCTATAGTACAACTGGCATCGGGGATCTGCTTATTCCACGCTTCCGGCGTTACTAAACTTTGCCCTCGAACCTTTCTTGCTCTGATTCGTTCTGCTGCTCCTGCGCAGAACTCATTCCCTCGCCCGGCCCTTCCCCCCGTTTTTCCAACATCTCACCTCACGTCCGAATCGAGCCAACTTCAACAGTAGCCCTCGTCCCAACGACACGTACGCTTGCTCCTGCATCCAATCTCGACCTTCATCTGGCCCCGTCAGCCTCCAGTCGCAACTTTGCTGCTATCTCTGTTCGCCTCCACCGACGACATCACACCGCATACCCGCCCCGTGCTTCAGCTGTGCACACGCAAGCACATAACCATCTCTATTGATCTGGGCCTGGCCATCACCTTGCCGCAAACATCAACGCGCACTCACTCGTCTCTCTTCTCATCGTGCATCGCGCCATGACGGCGCTCCATTGCAGCGCTCCGTAGAGGACGACCAGAATCGTGTGGCCGCAATCCGACTGTTCCAGTCAATATGACTCCGCGGTCGACTGCTAGTAACATTCCGTCTCCCAGCGTTGGTCAACCCACTCCTCCGGCGGCGCCGTCCACCACCTCTGCCACAGCGACCATCGCCACGAATGATTCTGACACCGACAACCACCCCGAAGAACGACCAACTCACACCTCGGAGATCGGAACGCTGAAAAAGCTTCCCAACCATGGCACCGCCTGGTTAGGAAGCTCTTCAGGAGTCTACTTTGTCAATACTGTTCGACGCGCCTTTTCCGCCGCCTTCGCCTCCTCCAATCTCGGCGGTCCCAACGCTGTACCAGCCAGCGAGGACATCCTCACAGGAGAAGACGCGGACGGTCGTTCCTACAACGGCCCCCTTCATGATGGCCCAAGCACCACTGATCTATTTCCGCAAAATCTCGCGGCCGCCTTGGGGAAACCGCCAGATCGAAAGATCGCGATAGAACTGGTCACGTCGTTCTTCACAACGTGGCATCCGCTATTTCCCTTTCTCCACGGCCCTAGTTTCATCAAGGACATGGAGTCTATATACGCGGTCCCACGCCAACGGCGACCGTCGAAACCGGCCAAAGACAGTCCTGCGCCGAAAGACGTGCGCAAGCTTGTGACATTTCAATTGATTATCAATATCGCGTCTCTGGACCGGAGCGATCTTTCCCTGCCTGTTGAATCGCGCATCAAGTCCGCCGCGGATGTTTGTCGAGTCGCTGGATGCCTGGCTCTCAATCATGATCTCTCCACCATTCAGGCCATCCTTGCTGCCGAACTCTACCTGACCGCTACGCTTGCGATTCGACAAGCCAGTACCATTGCAGGAATCATCATTAAGCTCATCTATCACGCTGGTCTCCACCGCTGCCCTTTGCGGTATGCGCAGCTGTCACTCGAAGACTGCGAGATTCGCAAACGGATATTCTGGTCAGCGTATGCTCTCGATCGGCACTGCAACCTCAGTCTTGGTGACCCCAATGTGATTCAGGACGATGATATCGATGTGTGCTTGTCGGGACCCGAACTTCACAAAGCGGGGGCCCATATAGCACCTCCAGGCCCAGATACGGATATGGGTATGCATATGCCGCCTCCACGCACCTTGAATGATGATCCTCGCGTGGCGCAAACCAACAACGACGGGCCGGAAGCTCGAGAAAAACGACTCCGAGAAGCTGCCTTGACGGCCTACGTGCAGTGGGGAAAGCTGACAGGCCAGATCATCGAAGTGTTCCATAAAAGTATAAACCACAGATTTCCCAAGCATGAGCAGATTCTCCGCCTAACCAGCGACATCGAGACATGGTGGAATGACCTCCCCGGTAATCTAAGCGGTGAATACGAGGCAGGACCTCAGAGCAACGCGCACGAAAGCAGTGAAAACAACGCCCCAGCGACCACCAACGGGCGTAATTCGAAACCGACCGTCGATCAGTCTTCGTCCAGCCACCCGCAACAACACCTCGCCAGCTTCTTCAAGATCCTCTACCACCGGCTACTTTTGCTAGTCAATCGTCCGCGCCTCTCCCTGGACCAGTCGACACCCGAGTTCCAACACGGTCTGCAGGTCTGCATTCGCGCCTCCAGGGGCATCATCGCCGGCCTCAAGGCACACAAAAAGCATGGCCAATCCATGTTCCTGCCCGGCCTGTTATCGGCGGCGTGGATGTCTGGCCTCATAATAGCATTTGCCTGTCAATTAGGCAAATATGCAAAGGCCAGGGCACTCAGTGACATGCAATCGTGTCTTGCCTTGCTTGAGAGCATGAACATCAGGTGGTACACGGTTCAGAATTGCCATAAAGTATTGAGCCTATTGATCGTCAGCATCCAGTCACGGAAAGCATCGATAAATGGCTTCCTGACCATGCCCAAACCCGAGAACGTTCAATCACCACAAAGCTTGCCAAATGACTTTGAGCAGCCCTCGCGCAAACGACAACGCACGGCAAGCAACAACGAAGACGGTGCTCTAGGGAACAGCCCAAGAAAATCCTCCATTGCCGATTCAACCGCAAGCTCACCCATTCAGGGCCAAACCTCCGCTAACCCAAATCCTAACTCTCGAGGGCTGAAACAAAAATCTTCCACCCCAAACAGCACCAATACCTGGACGCCTCAAACCACCAATTTCGACCCCTCCAACCCTTCAGCCCTCACCAACCCTCATGGCACCCTCGGTGCCTTCGACTTCTCAAACTGGGACCGTGGCCAGCCCACCACGCAACCACAGTTCAACCCGGGCATTGGCTCAGCCGTGTATGCAACCCCTCAAGACCTCGCATTCGCGCAGTCAACCATGAATATGAACCTGCCCGGCATGCCTAGCCCCTCCGGTGCACCCGCACTAGGGACCAGTGGCGGGACTGGGAGTGCTGGTGGGATGAGTGAGTACAGTGATCCGATGTTTTGGGGTAATATGGACTATAATGTGGCGGATATCTTTGGGAGTGCAACTTGGGAGAATATGACGGGACCTTTTGCGCCCGGAGGCGGGACCAACGGGGGATGGGAGATGTAAAAGAGTGAGAAGATCCAAGCCCATCACTACAGAGAATGGGCAAGGGATTACCCTTTCAAGGCCCCCCCAATACAGGGGGCCCAGGCGGTGTCGTTCAGTGATCTGTTAGGGTGTTCAACCCAGCTAGGCGCACTCAGCGCGGAGCTCAGGCAGAATGGAAGGAACTTGGGCTTCGGTTGAACGTTCACCCACCCCGCCTGGTATATGTGCACAGGCGGCACACAGGTGCACAGATCATTTACTTTCAGCCCGAACCAGAGAAGCGTTGACGTACACCGAACTGAAACTCGACATGATGCGTCTCGGATCGCCTACCTCTCTGCTGATCATCGCCAGATCGAGTCTCTCCGTCCGCCATGTAGCCGTCCTCATGGAGCAAGCGTCTTGAGTGGCCCTTCTTGATCGAAAGGAGCCATTACACCCGCCTCAAAGCGGAGAACTTCAACGCTCGCCGGCTTGACTCAATTGCGAGGAGCTCGACGATCCTCTCTACCCACGACAGGATCTTTCCTACACACCAGTCAACAACACCCAGAGGCGAGGACATACAGGCAGAAGGCTGAAAATAAACAACAGTCGAGTCGGATGCAAGAGAATTGAATGGATTGAGCCAGCCTTCCGGACAGTGTGCTGTTATAGTGACGGGAAGTCGAAAAGAACCGGACAAAAGCAGGAACACCAGTTCTCATGACGTTAGACTTGAACTCTCTCATACTTTCCAGAAGTTCACTTGAGTTGGAAGCAAGCAAGGTGCTCCCCTCCACGTCGGTATATGTACGAGGATGTGGCGAGATTCCAGGAACCAAACCAAGTCCAGTCCAGTCCAGTCCAGCGTCAAGATCCTGAACACGAGATATCAGCGATATTGTACTGTACGATACCTATACCTCCACCCAGTGTTCGTCCGGGCCACGCTACGATCGATATATGTGTACGAGGCGAGGTTTTGATGGCTCGTTGTCTTTTATTTCTCGATGTGATACTGTACCGTATAATGTGTTCTCTCTAGCAGGCCTTGTCTGGGACGTCGGATCTTCATACTTGTAAAGTGATCATGGCTACTTGATTGCTTGCTTGCGGAAGACATCTCCTGTATTGAAGCCGCCGAGGGATGTGGTGCGATACAATGCTCTGGGATTGATTTGAATTGGCAATGTAATACACTCACTGGAAACAAGCCGGAATCTTCCAAGACCTGTTTGTAGATGCTATGTACAATTATACCGTGAAATGCAACGAAAAAGCTTGCCTCCCCATTTCATCCCATGTCCTGGTTCGTAAAGCACAGCAGATACGTTCGCGCGGAGTAATTCCTTCCCGTTCCTCTCCTTGCCCTGGATGAATGATATACAGAAGCAGCTCTTTCATCATTGCAGTTCATATGCTCGCCGAGCATCTCGCCGGAACGCCATGCTTTTTACACAATACACCACCCTCTGGGAAAACCTGCAGTAGTCCGTGAACTCCCATTCCTGATCCCTCATTGCCAATCTGAGGTCCTTAGAGCCAAGGCATCCACAACCCATCCAAAGAACTCAACCTCGTCGGGTCCGTCGCCTTGCTGATCAAGTCCACCACATTCTGACACGCCGGTAGCACCCCTGTCCCGCCTGTCGCCGTGGCGTTCCCACTGCCACCACTTGTGCTTTCCGCTCCCGCACCTCCGTGTCCGGCGCTACTACCACTAGTGGCGGCGCTGGCATTGACAGTGCCCTGCGTCTTTGCCAACGTCAACGCCCTTCTCGTGATGAAATCCACATTCATCGCCACGAGTTCCCGGAGATGATTTCCCTCCATTTTCTGTTCGGCGCCTTGAGCATTCTGTGGTCTTCCAGCCGCCCAATTGAACATCTCATCCCGCACAAACACGGCGAGTTGCTGTTCCATCTCGTACCCGCTACCGGAAGCTCCGTCGCCGCCGTCTGCGGTGGTCAGACAGCGCGCAATTGCCATAAGGGAAGCTGTGAAAATCCCTTCCACGCCAAGGGGACCCATCAGTGTCTGGATGTTGGGTGATAGCCGGAAGGGGACCTGCTCAGGATTGTAGAACAATGCTCTCGTGGAGTTCAGGTTGGGAAGTAAGTCGCTCGCCCAGATATCCCCAGAGGCCCTGGAGATGGAAAATTTCATCGGATACCGCGCAGACATGTGCATAACGTACGTCATGAATGTCGTTGCGGCGAACTGATACGTGAATTGTCGACGGAAGAGCCAGAAATCTTCGAACGAAGGGAAGGTGGATTGGAAGTACTTCAGGACGATCGTATTGGGGACCCAGCGTTCTTGAATTGTGCTGAAGATTTCGGTCTTCATGATGACAACTTGTTCAGGTGTGCGAGGGGTAGTCTTTTGCTGTTCGGCGATGGTGCGTGATTTCTCGAGCACGAATAGGAGCGGGTCGTCGCGGGACATGGTGTTGGCAGGCAGCTTGCGGACATGGTCTTCGTAGACAGACTGTAGGGTGATGTAGGAGGCGTCGTCTTGCACCAGCCTGATATGCGGTGCTATCGGCACAAAGATGGGCAAATGGAAATATAGGTTTCGGCGACGGGATTCTTTGCGTTTGGCGAGGGTTTGGTTGAAGATGCGGAACAGCTGGACAATGCGTTCTTCACGGCGGACTTTGCCTCCTGTCGGATGTTGGACGGCAAAAGGATGTAGAGATCCGTCATGGCCACGGATTGTCAGACGGCGGTGGCAGATACTGTTGCCCCGGACGAGTTCGACGGTCGGCATGAATCTCTCTATGCGGACAAAGTCGGTGTTCTTATCCTTGTGCTCTTGATACTGTCCGGGGACTTCCACTGAATCATCGAACTTGAGGAACTTGAACTCGCTCAGATGGTGGCTGTACGATTCGAGCGGCGCCCATTGCTGCCGATTGTCGAGTTTTTGTTCGAACTTGTCTCGCCACTTGCGCAGCTTGTGGATGTACTCGTACATGGTCGGCTTGGTCTGCACAAAGTCCGCCTCGAATGACTTGCGGATGTGGGCAGGCAGGACGGACTGCACAAATCGGGCAACATTGGCTTCAGTCTGAGGAGGAAGTTTGGCCCCTTCGGCATAAGTCATGGGCGCCCGGCTGATGTAGTGTAGGCCGTCATTCAACAGCGCAACGATCAATCGGTGGGCATCCTCATCGGGCGGACACTTGAAGTGCTTGGAGAGCTGATCTGTCATTGTTTCCATGCTAAGGGCAAGCAATGGGAAAGCAGTCTTCAAACCCGCCATGATTTCATCGGTGTAATCCCACGGCTTCTTCGGCTCTTCGGGTTTCTTCTCGACCTCGGAGCCATTGGCCTGGCTGGCATCCCCGTCTTCCTGCTTCGGCTTCGGGGACGTCGAGCTGTTGGCTGCGGTCTCACCATTAGCTGTACCTGGTCGCGAACCACCGTCCTTCTTGTCGTCTTGGGGTTTCTGTTGCTTGGCTCTCTGTGCTTCGAACTGTTTCTTTTTTCCCAGGAAATCTTCCCTTGTCGCACGTAGATGGTAGAACAATGCTTGAGGGAAAGCCTTGGCGATCTTGACGAGCACCGACTTGGCAAGCCGTGCTTCCTTGTGCTCGAGACTACCGAGGAGCTGGGGTATGAAAGTGGTCCAATACCACACTGGCGTCTCACCCTTGAAGTCTTCAAACGCCTTAGCAATGTGGCCTTCTTCGTCGTCAAGGCTGAGCAGCCACAGGACCCGGCTGAGCATCTTTCTTGACTTAGCGCTCTTGTAGAGCCCGGCTGCCTCGAGATAGCAGCTGACTGCATTGCTGGCAGCTTCAATGTTGGCTGGATTCTCCTTGAACTTGCGATCAGAGTATTGACCCCATTCAGCCCATGCTTTGGGCAAGCGGAGATCATAATACAGGGCAACACCAAAGGCTTCATTGGCCTGTTCTGTTTCCTGCAGCTTTGCCAAAAACATCCCCTTCAGCGTGTAGAACTCAGCCTTCTGTTGCGCGCCGAAATAGTTGAGATTAGTGTTATTGATCACATCCAGGCCGTTGTTCAGTTCAGCTTTGTTCTGGTAATGGCACTTGGCCTGCTCCCTCAGCTTCAAGAAAGCTTCTTGGATCTCAATGTTCGGCAGAGTATAAATCTTTCCGAGTTGATTGATACAGACTTCAGGCATCTGATGTTTTCGGGCGACATGGGCAAACTTGTTGATGATCCAGGCGGTTTCATGGTAGCCTCGGAAGGCGTACGAGTTGTTTCCAACGTTGTTACCACCCTGGGGGAGAAGAGGCAGGTATGTGGTATTGACAAGCTGGAAGACGTGTTGACGCCAGGTGACCAGGTCTTGCCAGGCGTTAATATCATCCCAGATATTCGGCAGGCGATCTCGCCACGCTTGAAGCAGGAGCTTGACTTCCTGCGATTTGTTGTCTAGATTGCGCTCGTTGGTGCCCATAAGGCTATCGCAAATAACGCTAGCATCGTGCAGCTCAACAAGTTGCTGGAATTGTTGCAGAATTGGAATGTGGGCGTTCGTTATCCGCTTGGGAAGTTGATGCCACTTGCGGATGGAGAGTTGGATGGCCTCGTCGCAGACATGCTGGAACTCAGCTCGTGAGACTTGCTTGGAATTATATCGTAGCAGTGCCATGAATGCCTGGAAGAAGGTGCGTCTCGGTGTCGGAGCGTCGGAGACGGATTTGATCA
Organism: Phialophora macrospora; assembly: GCA_000835435.1. Taxonomy (NCBI): domain Eukaryota; kingdom Fungi; phylum Ascomycota; class Eurotiomycetes; order Chaetothyriales; family Herpotrichiellaceae; genus Phialophora; species Phialophora macrospora. The sequence continues at coordinate 817,829 of KN846958.1, read as the reverse complement.
TGGAGTCTAGCTGGTTGCGGTTCTCGTCACCAGACCAGGCTTCATAATTCCTCCACGCCGATTCGAGTAGCAAGTCGCTGAAGTTCTCGTGCTTGGCAAACTCGCCGAGAATGTCCCACTGCTGAAGCTTCTGAGCACATATCATCCAATGATCTTCCCATAGATAGTATTCTCCTTGTGAAAATGGAACAACGCCAGTCCGTGCCTTGACTTGTGCTGAGTCCCAGAGCTGTTGGGCTTTGTCCCAGATACCGTGTTGTTCGTAGGAGAGAGCCGCATTTGTCTCCATGAATTTACAGCGTCTTCTCCAGGTGCCATAAAAAAGGTCTTCTTCCTGAAGTCCAGCATATACCTCGATGAGGGCGTCAAGATTGCTTTCGCGGACCGCAGGAGTGTCAATGAGGGGGTCAATGGTTGATTCCTCCAGCGAGATCAGCGCGGTGTACCAAGCATCGTACGTGCGGCTCAGGAATTTCATAACATGCGGTGGTACCTTGAACCGTGGTCTGGCCCGGACGGCTCCTTCGAGCAAGGCTTGGACGACATTGGGACGCAAGTTAAGCTGTCTTTGGTGATATTCTCTCGTCAGGAGTGTGACCATTCCCTTCTCGAGATCGAGGCGATCGTCCCTGGCCAGCGCCGACCAACACAGTGGGAAGAGCTTGACCCAGACATCGTAGGCGACATTATCGTCGATGTGCTGCAGCTGAATAAGGGGTTCAAGCAAGTCGCGTACCTTGACATCGTGGATTTCCTGGTTGAAGCGGCGTTGAGCAAGTACTAGAGCTTCAAGATTGTCCTCAATTATCAAGTCATCTTTTCCTTGCTCCGGATTCACGAGATTAGGGCTGAACAAATGCGACATGGGGCACATTCTGACGTCCTCTGGATGGAGACGGGCCGGCATCGACATCTCGACACTACCCATGATGAGATGAGAGGCTTGTTTCAACCAGAACGAATCGGCCAGAGTGTCCCAATTTTGAAGAGTCAACACATAATTGAGTCGATAGCTCGCTGTCTTGGACAAGGCGCGGTTGAAGATGCCCATGAAGCGGTTTCTCATATCCACGTCTTTGGCCCGAGTCCCGATAAGGAAAGCATGCTCCAGTCTCACAGTCAGCTCGGTCCTCGTCACAGTGGGATCCTCATAGATCTTGATCACCAGATCAAGGAAGCGTTCCAGAAGCATTTGAGTCGGCCATTTCTCGAAGATGAGCATTTTGTGTAGCACTGCCGTCTTCTCCTTCAGCGTCGGCCAAGGTTCAGTTGAGTTGAAAACCCATTTCTCAACCATATCGAGGACTTTACTGCACATTTCGACATTGAAAGATTTCTCGACAAGCGAGGCGAGCACGCTGAGGAATGGTCGACGTTGCTCATTGAGTTCTCCCATCCGCGAAGACAGAATATCGATCGTCTTCTTGATCAAATCAACTCCAAGAGCAAATTCGTAGGGATCCATCAACGGCTCACCAAGACGCCAACCTGGTGGCGGGGGTCCCGGGGGTATCACATAAGCATTGATGTGCTCTTTAGCCAACTTGTGCTGTAATGCTTTCATTGCGCCATTGATGTGTTCATCCACGTCGGCCGGCCGAACGAGGGATAATGTCCACAGATTGTTGATGCCAGAGATATAGTTGCCGTTCGACAGGGCCTCGCCAATCATCACCTTGGAGTACCGAGTAGGGAAGTCGGAGGGAGTGGCATCTAGGTCCATGCCGTCTGCATCATCGGTTTTCATTGTCGGAATGGCTTCCAACACTCGGCGCACCAGTGGGAGAGACTTATCATCGTCCGTAGTCAGGTGCAAACAATCCTGGATCTCGGGTTCCTCCATCTTGAGTGGCTTTTCCAGGAGTTTTTGAATCTTCTCCATGTTGTTGATGATCCAATCATTGGATTTCACGCTCAGGAGAATCCGCATTACTTGCAGAGCATTGATCATACAGGTCAGCTGCTTCTCGTCGGCCTTGTCTGCCTTCTCGCCACTCAAAATAGGATCAAGCAATTTTTCGTAAAGGCCGACTTCAATATCGGTCCAGAGATTGGGCGCCAAAAGCTCCCGAAGAAGCTGAACACCCTTCTGGCACATGTCGTTCGACAGTGGCTGTTGCTGGACCTTCTGCATGGTCTTGGATTTGAGTTCTGCAGCCGGCAGCGGGAAGCGCCCCGGCAACGACGTGATAAATGTGATCATGTACTTCACAACAGCCGTCCGAAGCTCAAGAGGTATCACATATTCGGGCTTTTCTTTGGCGGGAGGGGGTGCCAGCTTCTGCTCTCCGGCCGGGTCTCTCTTCCGCGAAGGGGTGAGCTCGGCTGTCGACTGAGACGGCGATGCTGCTGAAACCCGTCGGCTTTCCCACTGCTGGATCAACGATATCAATGCTAGAGCCAGTTTCTTGTTCTCGTTTGAGGGGTTCGGTGGCGGGGCGATCTTGTGCAGCATTTGAATTATTGTGGGGATGAAGAACTCTCGTGATTCGTAAAAGAGATCTGGCTGACGGACAATGAAGTTGAAGATGCTCTGAACCTGCTGTAGATTGCCTGTCTCCTCATTAAGGATCTTGCGCGGCAGCCGAGCCCACGACGGCGATCGCTTCTCGCCGGGTGTATTGGCGCTGGCGCCAATCCTCGCTGGTAATACAGGCGCCAGTACTTCCAGAGCCTGTGTGACTAGAGCTTTGCCTTCATTCTGATGTGCTTTCAGAAGCTGGTTGTAAATCTGCACTGCGATCTTCATAGGAGTGTCGTAGGATCTGATAAAGTAACAAATCAGGACGTACGCAGCGTATTTGTTGATGACGTCCTCGAGCTTGATGTGGCCCCAGGAATACTTGATGATATCTTTGCGGTCCTCGGACACCGCATCTTTGTGGTACTTGAGGATGAAAGCCGACAACTGCAGGGCTTCCATCCGAGAATGGTCCACGCCTGGCTGCGACAGGTCATCCGCCACGTCAGCAGCGGCTGGCTTCCAGAGGCGCTCGAGGAAAAGATTGAACAGCTTGCTGTCGGCAAGGGTACCGGCCTTATTGTCCTCACTCCGCGTGTTCTGGACATCTCTCGCCATGATGGGATTGACCACGTTGTGTAGCAAGAATGTCTTTACCTTTTGGGATTCCGACTTTTGCGAGTAAATATCAAGACATTTCTCGATGATATCGTATCGGCGGGTTGTAGATTGATCGCAAATGACTGACTCAAAGAGGTACTCGGTCAGCTTGAGTGGGGTTTTGATTGTCCCCTGGGCAGAGGAAGAGAAAAGGTCCATCATGAAGCTGAGGTCTTCCGGGGCGGATGTCAGGTATTGGGTCAATATATCCATCAGTTGATCTCCACTTTGTTCGGCGCGCAAACGCTGCGAACTCTGCAACTGATCTTTGCGAAGTTGCCCCTCGAGTTCTCGGCCAGCTGCCAGAATCTTGGATCTGAGCTGCTCTTGATTGCGCAGCCATTTCCTTTCAGAGTCCATAGCGCAGATGGAATGAACAATGTAGATGCCATTGATTGCGGCCGTATGCCGATCCTGAGCGTCCTCGACATCGAAGGAAACTTTGATAAACGTTTCTGTGTCATTCATCACAGCCTCACGGATCGCCGGACTGGACTCAGAAGACAGGATCTGGCCGAAGAAGCGGCCGTACTTCTCCTCTTGGAGACGCGACTGAAAGAAAGACCACGTTTCCTTCGGATATTTGTCCAGGTACAGGATAAGAGGCTGGCGAAAAGGGCTGGCGATCGTGCGCCGCAGCTTGCCTTCCAGATCGAGCACGCTGTTGACAAGTTCTCCCATGAAGCTAGTGGCCGCGGCAGGAAGGAGATGGAAGATATTGAAAATGGCAGTGACGATCTTCATCTGCGGATTTTGTTCGATGAGACCAAAAGAAACTTTCTGCAACAGCTGCTCATCTGCAATGACCCTCATGTGTTCGAGCAACCGTGCGCCAATCTCGACCTTGAAGTAGTTGGTCAACAAGGTCAGTAGCCTGGCAAGCCCTTCCAGGCCGGCAACGGTGAGTCGCTTAGAATCCTGCAGATTCATCAGGATCGGGCGTAATCCATTCTGGAGGAGATCTTTGGGCAGTTTGCTCGTTTGCACCAGTACTTCCTTCAGGCCAGCGTTCGCGGCCTCGATAATTTCAGGCGACTTCGAGTACAGCAACTTGAAAAACACCGTAATGATTCGAGCTCGACTGGAATTCTGCGGACCTGTTGCAAACTCCGGCAGGCTCATGGCGATCGACAAGAGCTTTAGACATGATACCCGCAGGTTCACGATTAGCTGCGCGTTGTTGTACTCGTCGGGTTTTGGATGTAGAATCTCAGAATCGGCATCCGCAAGGGCCAGTGATTCCATCATCAGACGATTCAGCTGGTCATTCAAGGGGACGAGATCGTGACCCAGGCCCAGACAATACGTGATGGCATCGATAAAGCCAGTCTGCGACAGGAATGGCAATGCTCGAAGCGGTTTGTTGAAGATGGGGGGGAGAAATCGATCCTTCACAGGCGCAATCAACTCATGCACTTCAACACCTACAACCTCTGCCATAGTCGAGAACGCATGCTGAGCAGTTTCGCGCGCATGTGTGTTCATATGAGAGAGCTCAAGGCTGAATGTGACCGAGAGGGCATGAATCGTGCTTCTTTCGTTGGTCAGCATTTCTTTGGTTTGGCCAGCGCAGCACTTCCGGAGAATGAATTCCAGGGTCTTCTGAGCAGTGATTCGAGTGCTTGCCGGAACTTCTTGCGGCGTGTCCTTGATGACGAACAACAAGGCCTTGATAATCTCGAGCTGCTTGCTGTTGAGAAAAGCGTTTCCCAGATTCATCTTGGTCACTAATATCTGGATGCCCAGAGTAGCCCCCTCCTTGGTAAACCACTCAACCTCACGACACCGATGACAAAAAGTCTGTGTGAGATGTGTGAAGAAAGGGAGCTTGGCAGCCTTCTCGTCGCTACCACAGATTGTGCGAGCTGTATCAAGCACCGAAGTCATCGATGCCTCAGCTGCCTCACGCACGACAACGTTTTCTGACGCCAAACAATCACAGATAACATCGGCCAAAAGCCGGGTGCTAAGATGAACCGCGCCCTCGCCCGCGTTGACGTCGAATTCTTTCGTTCGTCGACCGGCGTCGCATAGAGCCTGTCCAAGTTCCACAATCGTGAAATGGCGTGAGATATTTAAAATGAAACTCTCAGCTTGCGACTTCAGATCAGGAACGGTGGTCGCAGTGAAGCAAGCCTTGAGCAACTTCTTTAGGTTCTCCTCCTCCTCTCTCCGTTTTTGGACCGACTTTCCAAACTCATTTTCAGTCAGCATATCGGCGTACGTGGTGAAACGCCGTGCGAGGAGGTCGTTCGCTTGTAACCGAAGAAGAGCAGCGAAGTCATCTGGAAGATGATCATAACCTATGAACAACCTGACCTGGTTGCTGATGTACATAAACGACTGCTGTTTGTAGTACAGATCGAGAGATTTTCCAGTGGTGCTCTTGGAAACCTCCGTCAATTTGCGGACCGCGAGATCGACACCGGTGTCCAAAGGGAAGGCTCGATCCTGAGAGGTTTCCTTGAGCCGGATGTCAAAACTGGGCTCGTCGTCGGTGTACCGCCGGTATGAAAACTGGTGTGGATGGTTCAGAAATTTTCTGTTGCGACCGCCAAGCTTGCCCAGAATGCGCATCGTGGTGTGAGAGTGGAAGTGCTGGTATGGCTGTGGCTTGAGGTGCTCGAACAAAGCCGTCATTAGCTCATCCATTATCGGGGCCATGATTGGGTCCAAGTAGTCTGCTGTGAGATTGTCCACACAAAGCTCGAGAGTCCTGAGCCCCTGGCCAACGAGATCGGGTCCTGCACGCAGGGCGACCACCAGTGGCCTCATGAGATGATTGAGGTGAGGCAACAAGTGACTGAGACGTGCCGGGACAGTCAACGTCAACTCAACATAGAGATCCCGGTCGTGCGGATCTCGAGCACCTTGAAGCAGATGATTGAAAGTCTCCAGTAGCATCTCAAGCAGGGGAAGGATTTCTTTGTAGAGGAGTTCGAAGCGTCCGCCGCCAATACTTCTGAACAGCGACCGAAGGAGAATGAAGTAATGAATAGGCTTCTCTGCTGTGACTGCCAACTGCACACACTGTGTGATGATCTTTGTGATGTGAGGAAGCAGCACCTGCTCGTTATGCGCAGAGAATAAGGTGACTGCCATAAAAGACAGTTTGAACATTCTCAATAGAATGGAGGATTGGACAATCTTAGATGAACCCACTTCCGGCAACTTGTTCATGAGGTATTGCAGGACCATTCCCGCAAACGCCGGTGATGTTGCTTCGCTGGCCAAGAAAAATTGAGGTAGATGCAAGAGGGCTGTGTGCTCGAACATCAACTCGTGGAGGTAGGGGATCTCTGCCTGGAAGACTTCGTGGAAGGTGGCGGGGTCGATGCAGTGGAAGACGGTGCCGAAGCTCTCGAGCAGTTCCTTCTCTTCGCGAGTCATTTGGGCCATGGAGTGGCTCGCCATGAAGTCCACAGGGGAAGAATACTGCATGTCCGGAAGAGGGTTGTCTGCGCCATAATAGCGGAAGACGCGAGCACCTTCGTGGAAGAGCTTGGTGATCACCCGGGTCTCCTCCGCATTGTAGCCAAATGACACTTCGTTCCAGTTCATGGGAATGCTGGCCTGGTCCACGTTCAGTCCAGGAGGATTACACGTCTTCAACTGATAGAACATATTCTTCAGACCATTGACGAGATTCTTGAACAGAAACTTATTGTCGTTGACGGGATCGGCACCTCGCTCTCGCGGGTTTGACGTCTTGATAGGGGTTGCGCTGAATATGTCCACCTTGTCCCAGTCTGGTCTTTGATCTTTTTCGTCCATATATGTCTCCGATTGTTGTTCGTTGGGCTTTTCTCCATACTGTTTGCTCAACTTGAGAGCATTCTCGTATTGGTAGTTCATAGCGGCGAACTTGTCGCCGATTGCATCAAGAATCATGATCAAGAAATACCTTGCCTCCTCCTTGTTTTCGAGTTTCGTGATGCTCTCGGCCATGTTGAGCAGTAGCTTGGCGCTCATGGTTTGGAAACTTGTGCCGGGAAAATTATCGTGAAGATTCTTCGTATAGACTTCGATGGTTCGCCGCATCTGGTTCCGATCTAGTGAGTCACGGACGTGGTGTATAAGGTCTGCCAGCATGCTGTAAGCCAGTGGTCGCATCGTCTCATACACGGTCAGACCGTCGCCGATGAGGATGCGTTCGTCCAGTAACTCGTCGATTTTGTTCAGGAAGATTTTACGGTAATTGAAATTGATGATGTGCCGTATCGCTACCAGTAGTTCCTTACGAGCCCCAGACTTCTCCCGCGGGCAGTCTTTCAACAACCGGACCACAACGCTCGGCAGGGTTGGTAGGAAATCCGTCAATTGATTGGCGTAGACGCGAAGCAGATAGGCCAGGAAACTCATAGTTTTCACCTGGGCTGTGATGAAATCACCGAATGCGGCGCGGTTCTTGATCTCCTTGCTGACCCCGGTGAAGATAGTCTTGTTAGCTGCAGCCTCGGCATGGGCCTTCTCTTGTGCTTTTGCCTGCAACAAGAGGATACCCTTGATTGAGGGGACGAATTTCTTGACGTTGGCGGCCACCGTACTACGATGGGCTTGGAAGATCGACACAACGATAATGGGACATTCCGACAGAACTTTGAAAGACTGCATCCCCTTGGCAAGCGGCGCATGCTCTCTTCTCTCCGCGCCCGGGTCAGAGACAGTCGTGGCCGGCGAAGCGGGTCTTGGAGACTGGAACGTCTGACTCTGCGGATTGGGCGCGGACGACGAGGTCGGATGAGGCGCAGGCGAATCGAAGGTATCGTGGACGACTTGTTCCATCAATTCAAACATCTCTTGAATGAGGTCGAGGAAGGGCTGGACTTTGGATGCGGTCGCACCGGGCTGGTGTCGCTCGAGATCCATGATTGTCTTCAGGCACAGCACCGCATTGTCTTCATTTTCCACTCGCACCAACTCCATCAGTGTTTCCACCATGTCGAGCGCAAAGGGTTCGACCTCGGGCGGCGCATGTTGCAGCCTGTGCAAGACCTCGAGGATCTGGTTGCGTAGGATGTGCTCGAACGACGTCGGGTGGAAATCTGGCTTGCCCTCTAGGATCTTCTTGAAGACCGGCCATAACCTGGTCAAGAACTTCGTATAGACAGGCGAAGGTGAACACAGGCTTTCAAGGGAGTCGCGGAGGTCGGTCGCAATGTTCGACTTCGTCTTCGTATCTGTGAAATCCCAAAGTCAACCAGAATGGCCTTACACTGCGCGGAACGGGTATAACGTGCCTATCTTCGGATCACTGAGCCTGTTGGCGTAGAGATCGATCTTCTGAGACGCATCCATGGCGGACGCCATCCTTGGCCTGCCTCCAGACTACACCGGGTAGTTGGACAATCGAAAGAGATGCGCCGCCAGTGGTGGGCAACCTCATGAGGATCCGACTGTTGGGAGGCACATTTGCAGACACGACTGCGCGCGAAAGGCGATTGCGAGAGAGCGAATAGTTGGTGCAGGAAAGGGTCGCCCAAAGCAAACCTGAAATAACTATCGCTCGAGGCAACCTGCAATAATACCGGAATAAAGAATGAGCGCGAAAGGAAAGGTGTCTCCCAGGCAAAGGTGCCCTGTTGGTACAGAATCTAGTATGGAGAGTCTGCGGAGAACAGGCCTCGAGGTAGAAAAGTGATTGCGAGAGGGGACCGCGCCTGCCACAAGTCGTGCAGCACCACGTGATGACGCTATCTACCGGGGCAGGTATGCCGGCTGGCCTTGTGAACGGCCCGTGCCTTTCCACTCTGGGACTTGGCTGTGAGCGTCCCATACACAGCTCCGAGGCGACAGTTACTCACTGCACAGAAGTGGACGGTCCTTTGTGCCATGCATAACCTTCTCTTGTCTTGGTAGATATCTCTCAGTAAGGGGTTTCCTTCCCTCGCATTGCTCATATCTTCATGCCAGAAGAAGCTGAACGTTGCCCGCCCTCATGTACTCTATCATCAACACGACGCCTCCAAGAACCCAAACGCAAAGATCCCTCTTTTGCCGGGTATCTGATCCCTGTGCCGGGCTGCTCTCAGCTTGAATTAAACCAAAACTCTTTCAAGGCCATGACGCTTGCTGATCTCGCGCCACTTGACCTAGTTCCCGGCTTCATGTCACTTCAGTCCGCTCGCTTCAATGGTGGGACGCTCCACTACCTGGTCGTTGAGTATGGGGCATTTGCACGTGGCGGTGGAGGTCAATTGAACTCCCCGAATGGGTGCGATGCCTCCTCGGCTTGTTCTCAGAGCCAGTGTGAGACCGACGTGCTGTGGCGTGTCCTTGTGAATCTGCACGTCGCCTCTGGAGTTTCGAAAAGCCATGTCAGAAACAGCCATCACGTCACTATGGTAATACGAGAATGTCTTAGTCAATGTGGAGAAGAAGAGGGAATGGCGAGGCAGCGATGACTGAAGGAACTCCGAGACTTACTGATGATGGTTTCGCCGAGGTTGACTCGTCATGCAACTTGAGCGCATCGAGCCTCTCTTGATTGTCTTGTGCCGGATCCGTCTCTGGTACCTCCTTAATGCTGGGAGTTGACGGTGCCTTCGCTAGTCCCCTTTTCATGCGGTCCGCTTGTTCAGTGAGTTTCGCCCACTTAGCCTCACGCGCCTTCTCTCGCTGACCAGCAGTGTTTTGCAATTCATTGTAGTCATGCGAACACTCGTCGAAGAGTTGAGGGTTGATCTCCATGAACAGTTTCATTGCATTGTAAACCATTCCGTGAATCGTGCTGGGATCGATTAGCCGAATGGAGCATGTCACCACGACGATACATACCGATTCCAGTGACCCTTGGAGTTCTCGTACAAGGGGGCGAACATGATTGGGAGGATAGTCTCCACGTTGTCGCTGACCAGATTGCAAAAATATTCATTGTTCCAGAAATACAGTGCTCGCTCGGCGACTTGGAAATGAGGACTCGCAACAGATTTGGCAAGCTGGTTGAAGAGTGGCTCCTGAACCTTGGCAAACTCTTGCGGGTCCATGACTTCGAAAATGTCTTCGACTTCATTCAGGAACATGACTTCCTTGGTGCTGTTGGTTTTGGGCCAGTACCGCAGCAGACCGAGTACGACCTGAGGTGTGGTCAGCTTTCAATTTTCACCAGATCGAGTGGTGGCATACCTCTTCTGTCAAACCAGCGTCTTTCTCCAGGAACTGGACGATACAATACGCCAATTGTGGGTGATACATGCTCAGACTCTTGACCTTGTGAAGTGGTATGAGCACTCGGGTCAGGAAAAGCTTGTGCTCTTCTTTCAACGGGAGAGCAAATCCGTTGATTATGGAGCCGAGGATTTCCAGCAGTTCTGCAATGCCATTGAATCTCTCTGTCTCATACGTGAACTGGAAAAAAACGTTGTTGATGGATCTCCGAATGTACGAACGAAGGTTGAGAAATTTACCATAGATGCGGTGGAGAGTTGTTTTGAGAAAATCCCTCTCTCGAGGGTCCTCTGAGTCGAATAATTCCAGTAATTGCAGAACGAAGTGATGATCGATGTAGGCCTTGGCGATGTTGGTGTTGAAGTCTTGACTTTCTATGAAGCGCAAAAAGAACTCGTAGACGACTTGGATGTGAGGCCAGGCCACTTCGAGAACCGGCTCGTCCTCCTCTGGATCGAACGCTTCACCCTGCGGATTGACCGGCGGAGGCACCGGCCGAAACAGATTCTTGCTGAACATTTCGACGACTTTCGGATACATGGGTTCGGTGATGACTGATCGGTTGTTTGCGACATAGTCAAGCAATTCATGGAGGGCCAGCCTCTTGATCTCCTTCGACTTCATGTCGGCAGTCTGATCATTGAAATCAAAGATTATGTTGCATTGATCGATCTTCTGCATAAACAGCTCTTGTCTCCGATTCGGCGGCACCTCATGGAAGCCAGGCAATTTCTCCAAATCCCGAGCTCTTTGATCCGACACATCGAATCGGGACGAGTGTTGTCTCTTGGGAGTCCGCACACCTTCTGGCACATCCTTGGGTGTGGACTGTAGCCGATCGAAGAGGAGGGATTTCTGACCGGCTTTGGGAGGGGCCAGGTCGCCTGGCATGGTCTCGGTCGCACCTGGTCCGGGAACGTGAGGAGCGCTCGGGCTTATAATGACAGCTGGAGCAATGTGGTGACGACCACCAGGGGTGCCAGGCCCGCCTGGTCCATGCCCAGCGCCTTGTGACATGAAGTGTGAGCCCAATGAGCCGGAGACTGCGGCAGTGCCGGGGTGGTGCTGGGTGGCGCTACGATCGCCGGCGGAAGGCTCATGGTTCGCATTCTTGCTGCGTAGGTCATTGAGGTTTGTGGAGGAGGATGTCGGAGTCGCGGTGTTGGAGCTATTGGGCGACCGGGAGTCGCTCCCAGGCAGGGTGGTCGACGACGAGAGCGGGGACGCGGTGCCGGAATTGTTTGCGTCTTTTTTCTTAGAGGACTTGCCGCTGTCTTTCGCTCTCGATAACTGCTCGTGCTACAACATCAGTGAGTCGGAAGCGTTGGACGCAGGTGGGGATGAAACACCAGGGACAGTTGAAACACATACCACTCTTTGCCGGAAGCCTTTCATCTTGTCACTCTCCTTACAGTCCCGACGCTGTCATGCAGCACTGGTAGTCAGGATGTTCGCGGTGATTGATGCGCCGCGTTGTCGATGCCAGCGAGGTTGCGGAGTCGGCTAAGTGCTCCTCATTCGAGTAAGGCTTGAAGGATGCAAGTCGATCACGTCCAATGGGGGTGGATGTTTGAGAGAGCAGGAACTGGGTCAAGGGGAGGCCGCTTAATTGCCCATGGTTGAGGTGATGTCTGGCCTGGTGATTGAATGACAATAGGCTGCTTGGCTGCGGTGGGGAGTGATGATGATTAGCTCTGCAGTCTCCTCCGTGTCGAGGGTCCGGGGTGTCGAGTGACCGTGGTTCACGGGTCAGGCGGAGGAGAAGAGAGTAAAAGAGGTAGCTTAGTGGGTCACAGCAGTTGGGAAGAGTTCCGGTGTTGATTTGTGCCGAGTAGAGGAACATCCATGAAGAATATGGAGTAGTGGAGTGTCCAAGTCGTCAAGTGCGGCGCTGGAATTGAAGGCCAGCTTGGTGAATTGTTCTGTCAACCACAAGTCAACAGGATGCGCAGGCGGGGATGCACTCTCTGGGTGTCAGTTAGCAGCCGGCTTAGTTGCCTTGAAGCACCACCAATCACGATCATTGTGGGCGCTACAGAGCCCCCTAAATTGCTTAAAGGACCGCTCTCGGGACAGTTGCCAGTATGGATATCATGGAACAGCAGGTGGACAGTGTTGCCAAGCCCACGATGCTGGATGGAAGGAGATTCGTTGTTTCTTCACTGTCACCTCCCAGCTCACCACTTGTTCTCGGAAACCGTCACATTCACTCCCCGCTCAGCAGGATACGAGTAGGGAGAGCCCCTTGTCTACTTGCTCCGAGTTTGGATAGTCGGAAAGAGCACACGCGGTATGACGATGTGAGCCGAGGGTGACTAACGCCGGCCCGTCTCGCAAAGCAGATTTCGGCATAACGCTGCTGGGGCACCTGTGTGAAAATGTCGGATCCTTTGCGGACCGTGACAGCTGCCCCTCTGTTTTCTATTCCAAATGTACCCATCGTTGCTGTTGAGCATCCCTGCATCGTCCAGAATGTCGACGGGGCCATTCGTATGCTTGGCGGCGACAGTGAAATTGCGGAAATGCTCGAGCCCGACAATGTTAAGCCACTGGGCCTGAGGTTTCAGCCCGATGACCCTACCAGTCGTGAGGTGGTGGCTTACAACAAGGAAACCAACAACCTCTTGCTCAAGGTGACCGTACCGAAGCGAACGGGAAGGAAGAGAAAGCGAGGCTCGAACGAAGAATTCAGCGAGCATCCTACAGGATTGTCAGCCAGAAAAGATGTCAAATATCTCCTTCGGTCGTTGAAAGATAATACTCAACATTGCCAGGCGGAATTTGTCGGTAAGATACGCTCTACTCATGTTTGGCGGACTCTGCCCGACTTCGTCTACACATCCAAGGGCTCCATGTTCCTCAAAGAAGTGCGTACGAAGATCCTCCCTCAAGACTATCCACATCTCAAACAGTGGTCAATGCCTCGGGCTCTAGCTTCAGCTGCGACAGATACAGAAGCCATCCCTCCCCCGGTGTTCTCCACCCAGAGTTTGCCGCGTAACTTCTCCTACCGCCAGGATCCTTCTGTCAAGACTGTCACAAGAAAATCAACCTTAGGCGATGCGGCGGTGTCGGCAGAAGTAATACCGGATCAGGGTCAACTTGGTGAAGAGAAACAACCCGAGGACTCACCAGCAGAATCCGGAGCCCTGCTACAAACGTCCGATGCTTCAGCAATACTCACTTAAACATACGCGTCCGACAATGACGAATGGCCCCTGGATCACTTCAAGTCGTCCCGCTGGGCTCTTACTTCCTGTGAGACCAGCCTTGGGCATCTTTCCTGTCTTAGAAGGTATGTTGGTACATCTCCTGAAATCAACCCAGCGCCGGCACATATGATGATAAGGATTTGCCCGATGTCGAACGACAATGCGGAAAGAACATTTATATTACCAATTGTTCCTTCTGAAAGCCCTTTTTCCTATGCTGCAACCTTTTCTCGTATGGTGCATCAATATTCTAATACGTGTTCTAAGCTAGGATTGGCACCAGATCGCCAGCCGTCGTATCTTCAGGACTCCTCGCAAGTGTCTGCGTTCGATCACAGACGGCTCTTAACGGTCCGACGAATACCTCATCTGAACGCCGCTTTGTTCCCGAGTCGTCCACAATCGGTGACAAGTGGAACAAGTGCGATGACAGACAGCGCAACATGAAGCGCACGTTTGATGTATGTTGCTGTCACGACATCTTCAGCCACGATGGGGTGATAGGAACGCGTCTCGGTATATCTGTGTGTAGACAATTGAACAAAGCCGCACGAGGCCTTTGCTTTCGATTGAAAAAAAACCCCCTTTGGTCGAAAATGCCGAAGGAAGGCTGATAACTGAAATTGAGTTACTCGACTCCCTCGCCAGACTTGGCTTATCATCCAAAGATAGAAAATGGTCTGCCTACTTCTATGTGGTCCGCAGTTGTACAGGCGATCTCCTAGGGAGGCGAAATTCAGGGCCAAGTGGCTTGGCAGTCGGTCGTTCCACACGCTGGCAGTGGAGGATGCCGGAGAATGCAACTGTTTGTCAGCGGACGGCAAGCCACTGATGCCGAACTTCCTGTGGCCGCAGTATGTAATAGTGCCGTTTGTGGTGGGCGTCAGGTGTGAATGAGTCAACAAGGAACCCTCGTGCAGCGCCCAGGCACGTCTGCAGCCAACTCTCTTTAGACGCCGCTTATCTACGCCTTGCCTTTCGTTCTAATTACCGACTGAGTCTTTTCAGCTCCAAGGACGATAGGGGACAGTCCGATGTGTTGATTCTGTCTCTCGTCGCCAGTGTTCGTTTGAATCAGCATGACAGCCGTAGAGTGTCCTCGACCGCTTCAGACAATCTTCCCCTCGTCAGCCACCACGAAGACCCAAGACCCAGGCCGGCGGGCTAATGGGTATAAGAAAATCCGATGGAAGAAGTACGACCCGAGCAAGAAGTCGCCCAGTTCAACTCCAGATCTATTCGTACAGTGGCAGCCTCCTGCGTCTTCGCGAGATGCCGACCAGGAGGAGCGCGTCGATCAGCGCAGGGACAAGAAGCACGCCGAAACGAAAGAAGCACGGCAATCCAGAGCATTGAGGTGTCTCTCGCCGGTTGAACCTTTACCATTCAACGGGACCCGGATGAATCCGTTCCTGGCACTGCCCATCAAGACGACCGAAACGGTGCAGGATACAATGGACTACTTCATCACCATCTGCAAAGGCACCAAAACTGACAAGTCGGTGTTTTCGGGCGTGGTCAACCCTCATCTCTCGCTCCTCCTGCCATACGCGCTAAAGCATGCCATCCTGTTCGAGTCAATCATCTCGGTCTGCCGCGCCTCGATCCTCATCTCGCTCGGCCGTCCGATATGGGAGGACTACGCCTTCGTGCAACACCGCGGCAGCACCATCGCCCGGCTGAACGACAAGCTGAAGACCAACCAGGCGACCGACGACGCAGCCTTGCTGACCGTCACCATGCTCATGACGCTCGAGTATCTCTGCGGCGACCAACGGGGCGTCCTGATGCATTGCAAAGGGCTGAAGCGAATGCTGGAGCTGCGCGGCCCGCTCCAGGACGACGGGCAACCCGGCACGGAGTCGGAATGGGTCAAGTTTGTCAAGCTCGGTCTCACAGCCTACAGGGCGCTGGGATCGTTCGTGACGGGCCAACCGCCAGAAGTACCACGCGACTCGGTCGCCTACCTCAGCGAAGCGTTCCAAGAACTCCAACTCGACCAGCCACTCTCCTACCCGGAACCGCCCTTCTCGCCGGACGTCTGCATCATCCTGTCACGCCTCCCCACGGGCTTGTCGGAACTGTGCCTGACGTCCCAAATCTCCATCCAGATGATTAAACTCTTGGCCTCCATCTCGGCGGCCGCCACCCTGCTCGCCACCGAACCCGTCGCGTACAACAACCTGCCTGTCGACACTTGGACGCCCTCGTCCTCGTCTGAAGACTCCCCTCAACCCTCGGAGTCGTCCAAGATGGACGAAGGGCGCAAACACCTCATGATCCAGACGATCCTGTCCTCTCTGCAGCGCATGTCCCTCACCACCAGCGCGCCGACCGAGTACCATCTCACCTCGGGCTTGCTGTCCTTCCTCTTCCAACTCCGCGACCTCGGCCCCATCAATCTCTTCTACGACCCGATCCTGCGCAACTTCATTACCACGCTCCCCACCCACGCGAAACCCACGGCCCCGCAAGAGCAGAACTGTCTCATCTGGACGAGCATGACCGTCGCAGGGACGTTGGCTCTGCGCGTTGTCCCCATGCCGGACTCGCATCTAGTCATGGACCACTGCTTGGAGCTGTACCCCCAGGCCCGCAGCTGGGCGCGGTTGGAGAGGATCCTGCGCGCGTACTACTTCACGGAGGAAATCGGCGCGCACTGGCGCCGCGTGTGGCAGTCCGCGATGAACCGGAGGGAATTTCTCCTCCGCCAGCGTCGCCAACAGGTCACGTACACGGATGCGGACTTGGACTACGACGACCTGACGGCGGGCGGGGATGACGCCGCTACCGCCGCCACGACGGACCAGATCCTCAAACAGCTGTCCGTGGAATCGGACTCGGCCTCCGGCTTTGACATGAATTCCGAAGCCATACGCGCGCATGTGCAGCAGCACATCGCCGGCGCGCCGAGGAGCATTTTCGACATGAGCCAGGCCATGGGACTTTGTCCTTTGCGGTCGCAGTGGGCGAGTGCGGGAGTGGGTTCTGCCACCCCGGACAGTTCTTCGGGGCGTACGGGCGTGACGACGCCGAGCCCGCGCAGCGTGAGCACGCCCGGGTCGACCATGGTCTGAGAGGCCCTTTGCTGAGGCCTCCCCAGACTGGGTGTTAGTGGGTGTTTAGATGACAGCCGGGGACGCAGGAAAGACCAGATGGGGACAGCAAAGCCGCTTGTTCAACGCTACGCGAGCCTCGAAACAGGTCCCTTCACATCCTTTATGCTCTTCCTCTGCGCGAGGAATAGGCAGGCTATGCTATACAGTTCTTATGAGGGATGATGATATTGAAAACTCCTTCCCCTGCTCGGTCAACCAGCCAGTCTTACGCGCACGGGATCAGAGAACGGAAATCGAATCTTTGTCAGAGAACGGAAACCAAGTTCGAGTGAGAGAAGCATATCTATGACGGCCTTCGCCTACCCTGCTTCTGCTTTCGCTTCCGCCTTACGTAGGGCGATGGGCCGTACGACCGAACCACGCCGGCTATGCGGACTCGTCAAGTCTGGCCGATCGAAGACATTGCGCCTCGATAGACGCCCCAATAAGTGCCATCCAAAGTCAAGGGACACAGGATGGTCATTACAAAGCCCTCGGGTGCCTCCTGAAGGATTCCACTGTATGTGTGATGAGATGCGGCTTTTTCGCGTCAGAATGGAGGGCATGACGATGGGATTGAAGGTTCCTATTTCTACCCTGGTATGCTGGACAGGAACCGCCTTTTTTTCACCCACAAGACGGTTGTGCGAATGGACGGCTGGATTTACGTCTCACTCAAACATACGCGTGGTAAGAGCCGCAGTTTGATTGTGTATTCAAAATCGATTGATATCTGACAGATACATGGCTTACAGATCTACTGGTACTGGACAAGGTTCTGAACATATAGAGAGGGCCCCGGGCGAACGATACGCGTGGCCTGCTCTGCGGCTGGGTGTCTGTATGAAGCGATGTCTCTCCTCTCACACTGATCGTTGTACCTGATTATCCGTGGTCAAACGCCTTGCTGCGTGTAGTGGAATCAAATGAACAGAAACGTCATGAATCATTCGTGCGGTCGGTCAATCCGAACCCAGACTCTTAAGAGTCTCCTGAATACCGTGCTTTAGGGCTGGCAGGCCACGATATTGTAGTCGCTGGAGGACGAGCGGCGGGTTCCGGAGCAATTGTGCTGCTCTCGCAAAGACCCTGTGTCCGTAGCAGAGCAGAACGAAGGCGGTCATGACCCAGATGATGTACACGACCATAGCGGCCAGATATAGTCTGACCTGGACTATTGCTGGAATGACAATGCCGTCTTTGACACCCTGGTACCGTGCAACGATGAAGTTACGAATGGGTCTTCGCCGCTGCTTGCGTTGAAGGTGTTGGAGGAGTCCGTCGGTCATCTGCCACGCTACTCTTTGGTTGATCTTTTCCCAGGTAACATCGCACGTGTACCGGCGGGCAGCGACGGCCATATTTGAATGTAGGTCCTTGTCGGACGAAAGGGACTTGATCAATGCGATATACTGCTCGAGGTCGTGTGGAGGGACCAAATACCCCGTCTCTCCGTTTTGAATGATGTCGGAAGGGCCTCCTTCGTCACGGGCGATCACTGGAAGACCACTGGCCATCGCTTCCAAAACCACCAGGCCGAAAGTCTCTGTGATGGAACAATGGAGGAAGACGTCACCGGTAGCGTATGCTCGAGCGAGATCGACGCCAGTGCGGAAACCCGTGAAGACAACGTGCTCCTTCACATCGTCGAACAACCGATGCACTTGGTCCTGCACCTCGGCGCTCATATTCCCTCCCACAATGAGCAGCCTGAAAGGAAATCCTTCATTGGCGAGTCGTTTGGCAGCTTGTGCCAAGAACTCGAAACCCTTCTCCGGTGCCAGCCGACAGACGCAGACTAATATCATCTCTCCATTTGGCGCGAGCTCTTTGCGATAAGCGTGATCCCGGCGAGAAGGATCGAATAAACTCGTGTCGACTCCTCGACCCAGTCTGACCATCTTGTTGCTGGGAGCACCTGCCTTCTCAAGGTACCGACGGACGCCAGACGAGGGGTAAAAGATGGTGTGGACGGAGCTATGGTTGAACAGGAAGCCTTGAACAACTCCTAGAAGCCAGACGGAGAAGCGGGCAACAGGGGCGGGGAACAGAATCTCACTGTAGGCCGACAGATCTGTCTGGAAGTTCAGGAGAACCACAGGTGGATCTTGCAACTGCCGGATCTGGAAGAGCATCTGGAAGCCAGTGGACGCTGGGCTGGCCAAGTATACGATATCAGGCTTGAAGGTGTGCTTATAGACATCATCGAGCTGGAACGGATAGACGACGGTCAAGTCCGGGTTGTAAGGAAGCTCGTAGCCTGGCAATCGGAACTCTGTGAGGTTGGCGCCCATGGTAGGCTTGAGCCTCGACTGTCTGGAGTGAGGCGCCACGATGGCGAGCTGCACGCCATTCTTCCTCAGGTGCTCGATCAGCATGAGAGTGGTGCGACTTACACCGTTCACAGGGCCGAGGGACTCAGTGGCCAGAAGAACTCGCTTTCCCATGAGAAATGGAGGGAAGCCATCTCGCTGGTCAACCGCCGGTACGTGAGAGGCAGGCTGCAACTGCGAGTTCAGAGGCGAGGATGCGGCAGGGGTGCGAGGAGACTCGAGTTCGGTCTCCTCGTGGGATCCCTCCACCCCCATGGTGTCTCTGGTGCCTCAAGGTAGTGATCGGGATGAAAGATATTCCGGCTCCGAAGATCGTATCTAATCGTCGCTGAACCGTTGGGGAAGCGCAGCCTCTTATTAGTCACTTCCACGTCTTTCACGTGTTGCTTTTCTGCCTTTTGACCGGCTGTGTCGACAACAACAACAACTCAGGGCGCGCAAATGCTCGTGTCCCCACCTCGACCGAATCTCTGTCATGCCTTGCGTAATTTGCACCCTGTCGAGGAGTCTTCCATGGCTGTGCGAAATGTCACCAGCGCCCTCTCTTTATGGACTTGATCTCCGCGCCCTCATCCCGCGACCCTCTATCGCAGACTCACGCGCATGGCGACCTTGCCAGGGACAAAGTTTTAGGCCGATGGTGGCAACTATGACCGATATCGCGTCTGGGATTCGGACGCGTAGAATGCGCCCACGGCTCCCACGTGGGCGGATGCGCTGAACACAGTGACTGCGGCCTTCTCGTGAGTATCGACCTGGTCTGAATTTAACCATCTCGAGCACCATGGTCGTAGCCAGTCACATCTGCGGATGCCATGCGCGTGCTCGTTTGTCCATTTACTGTCGCTTTGGCGATTTTCACCACCACACACCCCAGGCATGACCATGTGAGCATGTCGAACTCGAAAACTTCCCGTTTTCACCCATGAGTTGCAGACCCTGCCGCATGGTTCGTCTCCGTCAGTTACCTGTTCCTGCGGGCCTCGGTATGGTCTCCTTCAAAGCGCTGCTTCCTTATCTGCCTGTTGAGTGGTCATCTGGCAGCCACGATACCATGGCATTCACTGCCTGCCCTGATGTGGGTTCTCATGTCAATAAATAGTGACCATGGCTTGGGTCGTTTCTCACCGCTCGTCGCTACCTTGCTTTTGAATCGTGCCCGACAGCCCAGGGCTTTACGCGACTGCTGCCGCCATGGAGTTCGCAGTACCCTCACTTGTGGGCACTTCTGATGGCAGCTCATGTAACGACTCGACTGGTCTTTTGACACCCGATAGCAGTCCTCTGTTTCGTCCATCACATCCCAAGGAGTCGTTCGAAAGTCGCCTTGCTCACCCTTTTGACGAACCGAATCGCCGCAAATTCGACGGGGCCTTGACCCGCGCTGAGAGTCCCTTTGTCCCCTCCTTTGCCGACCTCTTTGCGCCGGTACCGAGTGATGTGAGGAAGATCTGCGTGATCGGTGCTGGCTATGTCGGTATGGAAGCCATCGGAACCGTGAGGACGAGGTGACTGATTTGTGACCTCGTAGGCGGTCCGACTGCGGCAGTCATCGCGCTGCACAATCCCAAGGTCGGCGTCGAGGTTCTTGATCGCGATCAGCGCCGCATCGAACGATGGAATTCCGCACATCTCCCCATCCACGAACCTGGGCTGAACAAAATTGTGCGACTGACAAGAGACGGCGCGATTATCAAGGAGTCGTACCAACGCGGCACCGACTCGAACGGGCGCGTTGCGGAGACTGGCAATGTTTCCAGACGCGGGCCGAACCTGTTCTTCACGTGCGATACTCAGGTCAGCATCTCCACTGCCGACGTGGTCTTTCTAGCCGTGAACACGCCTACAAAAACCTGCGGAGTGGGCGCGGGCAGGGCGACCAACATGAGGGCATTGGACGGCGCAGTCCAAGACGTGGCTCTCTACGCGAAACCAGGAGCAATTATCGTGGAGAAAAGTACCGTGCCCTGTGGAACAGCCCAGCGAATAAGAAACACGGTAAGTGGTTGCTCTTGCGAGCTGGTTGGAGCAAGCCCTCTGACAGCGTGTGCAGCTCGATACCCTACGGCCTGGTGTTCCTTTCGAGGTCCTGTCGAACCCAGAGTTCTTGTCCGAAGGCACTGCTGTCAAAAACCTTATGCGACCAGACCGCGTCATTATCGGCTCTTCTGGATCTCCTGCGGGAAAACTTGCAGCCGATGCGCTTGCTAGTCTCTACGCTGCATGGATACCCTCGTCGCAGATCCTCCAGATCAATGCTTGGTCTTCAGAGCTGTCGAAACTGGTGGCAAACGCGATGCTAGCGCAAAGAATCAGCAGCATCAACTCCATCAGCGCGATCTGCGAGGCGACCGGTGCAGACGTGGAAGAAATCGCCAAGTCAATCGGCCTAGACACTCGAATAGGACCGCAATTTCTGAAAGCCGGGCTCGGTTTTGGCGGTTCCTGTTTCAGAAAGGATATTGCCAGTCTCACGTACCTGGCAGAGTCTCTAGGTCTGGAAGAAGTGGCTCACTACTGGAGCCAAGTCAACTCGATCAACGTCACGCAGCGCAACCGGTTCGCTCGCAAGGTGTTGAGACGTTTCAACGAGAATTTGAGTGGCAAGAAAATCACCTTGCTGGGGTTTGCCTTCAAGAAGAACACGAGCGATGCGCGAGAATCACCTGCTGTGGACGTTATCCGAACGCTACTCGAGGAGCAACCTTCCGAGATTGCCATTTTCGATCCCTATTGCGTCGAGGAGGAAATGCTTCGGGAGATTACTGCTGCGGGCGACGGCACGACTGGCTTGGCAGCCGGCATTTCAACACTCAGAATCTACGCCGATCCGTATGAAGCCTGCATAGGCTCGAACGCCATCCTCGTCATGACAGATTGCGACCAGTTTAAGAATTCGTCCCTGCAGAGGATCCGGAGCAGTACCTTATCTGTGGCGGACTTGCCGTCAAATTATCCCCCTTCAGCACCAAAGCCTCAAGAAGATGACTACCTTGGTACGAATTTCACAAACTATATGCTCGCACCCCAACCAGATTGCGTCGACAACTGCCCAGATTGTCGTTTGAAAGCCAGAGGTCCAATCATGACCGAGCCAGTTGAATGGGCACGAATAGTCTACAGTATGAACGAACCGAAGTGGATCTTCGATGGTAGGGGCATCATAGATGTCGAGGAGATGGAGAAGCTTGGAGGGGTTCGAGTTGATGGCATTGGCAAGTGGCGCCCCGAGGATGGCCAGAAACGGTGCTGGTGATGAAGCTGCTCTTTTGGAACTGCATCATTACTCGAGGAGAATTGTCCTCAAAGCGATATGGTCAGGCTGCTGCTGTGCGTGAGACGATCTGGGACACCTCGAACGATAAGCTCGAGACTTTCATCTCAAGCGGTTTGATTCTCCCAGTCAGTTTCGGGGCCGCGATTTGCATTGGGCGGCGTCATTGACTGCGGTACAGTACCTGGTTGGGCGGCTTTATTGAATGGTTCGGAGAGCTGACTTCAACCCCCAGTGGTAACTCCTTTAGTGTCCTGAGTCGCGAAGATAGACATACGTTAGTCAGGTCGAACATCGCCGGAACATTATAAGCACTATTCCCTTCCTGCTTTCAATCGTCCTTGTTCAGACCTCTGCTACCGGAACTCTGACCGTAATTGCTCGTGGATCGTGTGCCACTGTGCACTCAGTCGCTACCTCGACCCGGACGGACTAATGATTTCTCGGCGGAGAAATGTTAGAAGTCCCTCGACATCTACTGAGCACAGTTTGGAACCCACCAAGTCCTATGTAAGTGCAGTCTGTATTGGATCAACTTTTAATATATCGCGAGACGAGCCCAGCATTGAATCTGAGATGCGCTAGACCATCCAGATCAATCAAGCCCGAAATGATAGACATGTATTTCCATTCTGGGTAAAAACCGAAGGATCCACCCGGATTTGGTCATGTAGTTGATTAATCTAATATGGAGAGGAAGCCCGGACCCAAACCCTAGGCACCTCTATTATCAAGGACGAAACCTACGCGTCCGCAGCCAGGGCTACAGGCCGATCTCCGGGCCCCTTGGAGTAATCTATCGTTCCTACAGAAGCCGGGGCGTTGATGTGGCCGCGTCGACGTGTCGGTTTGTCCCGATCCGGACGACGCTCGGTTTCCTCTTTCGGCGATTTCCACTTGTTCACGCAAGCTCTGCGCTCGCTTCTCAGCTAGCCAGCAACTCCGTACTTGGGCTTGATCTTTGTGATGAGAAATCGAGAGCCGCTCCAGGTTCGGGATTGGGACCCCGGTTTCTTTCTCCTACGATCTTCTTGATTATTGCCGAGTTGCCTCTCTGGGCGGGGTGGTTCGTTCACTCGCCGCCGTGGTGTGCACTTGGTGGTTGACTCAGCGGGCCGAGGGCGAAGGGCGCATCCTGCATTGCATGATTTGATGAGTAAAATTGGGGATCGATGCGCCGACCAGGTGGATAGTGTCCGGGGCCCTGCGAGGTCAATCAAGACAGGGCGGTCGAGGGACGAGGACCGCATCTGCGGTACAGGGTAATTAATATAGGATACATGGTGTCTATATAAACCGCGCCCGGCCCATCGCATGATCGTAAGGAAGCGAGAACATCCCCTTCCTCCCTCACGGTTCAGAGCCCATTTGGACTAGTGATGAAGACATCTCTCCTCTCCCTGGCGCTCCTTGCGTGTGCCGGCCCCGCTGTCCGGACGACGCTTGCCGAGTTCGTCACCGCGGCCAAGGGCCTCCAGGCCGACGTGTACCACCTCCCGCCCGCGCCGGTCGTGTACCAGAACAGCACGGCGCTCACGTTCTCGCCCACGGCATTCACATTGATCCAGGGGTCCCATGACGCAGTGCTCGTCGACGCGCCCGCGACGCACGGCCAGGCGGCCAACCTGACGGCGTGGATCAAGTCGACGCTCGGCCCCCACAAGTCGCTCAGGTACATCTATATCACGCACGGGCACGGCGACCACTTCTTCACCGCGCCGCTGATCTGCGCGGCCTTCCCGGGGTGCCAGGTCGTGGCCAAGGCGGACGTCAACGCGCACATGCTCCAGCAGTACACGGAGCCCCTGTTCGCGAGTCTCTGGCTGTCACTGTTCCCCGGCGGGCAGATCACCAGCACGCCCTTCAACGCCAGCTACGTCCTCCCTGGGAACGGGACGGGGACGTTCCTGCTCGAAGGCCACGCCATCACGGCCGTCGAGGTCGGCCAGGGCGACACGTACAACAGCACGGTGTTGCACGTGCCGGACCTGGCGCTCGTGGTCGGCGGGGACGTCATCTACGGGAAGTGCCATCAGTTGTTCGTCGAGGACCCGACCCCGGAGCTGAGGCAGCAGTGGGTCGATAGCCTGGATCGCGCGGCCGCGCTGCACCCTGCGTTTGTGGTCCCGAGCCATACGAAGCCGGGGGATGGGTTCGCGCCGTCCCACATCGCAGATACGAAGACGTATATCCGCACGTGGGAGAAGGTCATGGCGCAGAGCAAGACGTGGGAGGACTTGGAAGCCGGGATGAAGAAGGCGTTCCCGCTCAGGGACGGGTCCTTCATTCTGAGGTGGAGTAGTCAGGCGCCGTTCGGGGCGAGTAGCATCGTCGGGTGAGATGGTGAGTGTGTCTCTGGCTGGTTGGCCGTGACGAGGGAGGGAGAGAGGGAGGGGATGTGAACGTCCGTTGAGAGTGCTGGTTAGATCAGCTGGAAAGAATCCGAGTTGAAGGTGTCCAGATAGTAGTAATACTGGAAGTGTTAAACTCTGTGGCATTCTGCTTGCTGCCGACTATTACACAGTCGATTTCTGAAAACACGCCACCTTGACTACCACGGGCGGGTCCAAGTTTTTCGACACATGTGTTCCGCGATTCTCACCATAATCCGGGACGTATATGTGGTGGCGCGTTATAATGGTAGGTCAGACATCGCAGCAGGCCGCAGCATTGTGACGGTGCCTTCGTATAAGATATCAAGTTATCAAGTATTACCACGCCGCCAATGCTTTAGGTGATCTCGCAGAACTGATATGGGTTCTCACGCGATGTGACAAAGTCGTACCGTTGGCACCGGTCCACTACCAGTACAGTATCCACAGGGTCCTGTGGACGCGGTGATGCGGTCGCATGATTGCAGATGACGCAGTGCAATTCCCATATTCAGCGTCCTTGAGCCTTGCAGTGGAACGTGATTTCTCACGCTCTTCCGCTGCTGTGGCGCAGCGATTCCCACAATGTACAATTAATCGAACAACTCCTTGGTCCACTATCGGTGAAGCCGACGTTGATGGCTGCGACATCTCCGAAAGGAGTGAAAGTGAAGGAGGAGAGGTTCAAAAAAAACAACGGAGTGTGATCATTCAACCTTCGCCTGGCGCAGCCAGAAGTGAGCATCTTCACGAGCATCATACACGAGTCGTTAGGGACCAACGGGCTTGTTCTGCCAACGCTGGCCAAGAGGCGCCATGGATGTGTAGGACGAGAAATGAGGAATCTTCGCTCGAATGACACGACGCCGGATGTCAGTAGAGCAGACAATACGAAGACCTGAACATTACCGAACCGAGGCTCACGCTACGGGAAAGAGGCACCTCCCCGCTCCTGAACTGATGGGGAACGAATCCCAGAATCCATAGTAACCGGTCTGGGATATGCTTGTAACCTCCGTCTCACCCCGATCGAGGACGGCGAAGATCTATAGAAACGAAGATTGGAATATTTCGCAGCCCTCGTACCCCAGTGTGTAAGCGCATTCTCCCGTTCTCAGCCCCCTTTGCGCACACCATGTCTGCCGACGCCAGCGCCTCGTTCGACATCTACTCCCGTGACAGACCACCGCGACCACTCCCATCGGACCCGACATTGCGGGCAGACATCGAACACGTCCTGGAACACGGCTACGTGATTCTGCCGGATTGTTTCTCCAAGGCCGAGGCCAGGGAGGCGAAGGAGGAGATTGTGCGACTGCTACAGAAGGATGGACACCCATTGGGGTGCGTTTGGTTTCCCTCCCCCCTCCGATTTGACGCACACGACCAGCTGCACAGACCCAAGCTGTTTGCGTTTGAATAGAGGTAATCATGTAGCATGGCAGGTGGCTGACTTGTTCTTGACCGGCTGTAGCGGCCGCAACAACTTCGAAGGCCTCAACACCAATCGCATATACTCGTTGCTGAACAAGTCGAGAGTGTTCGACAAGTTCGTCGTTATTCCGCGTGTGCTGGCGTTGAACGCCTATTTCCTGGACGAAGGCTACCTTCTCTCCGCCTTCCACACCATCAGCATCAACCCTGGCGAGAAGGCACAGTCGCTGCACCATGATGACGGTTACATCCAGTTCCCGCGGCCGAGGCTGCCGTTTGGCACGGCCATCATGGTCGCGCTAGACGAGTATACCGCTGAAAATGGTGCGTGAGGTGCAGGGTCGATCATCAATCGATCGGAGGCGTGTGCATGGCTGACCTGCCGTCACAGGAGCGACGAGAATCATCCCCGGCTCGCATAAATGGGACAGCAAGCGACAAGGGAGACCCGAGGAAACGATCCCGGCGCTGTGTCCTGAGGGAGGAGTCGTCTACTTCATCAGCACGCTCTGGCACGGCGGAGGCGCTAATGTTTCGGACAAGCCGCGACAGAGCGCCACGGTGCAGTACTGTCAACCGTATATTCGCCCGATCGAGAGCCAGATACTCGCAGTCGATCCGAGGAAGTTGGATGCCATTCATCCCAGAATCGTCGAGATGATGGGCTACAAGCATATGCAACGTGAGTAATGACCCCCGGAACTTCTCTACAACCTTTCAATGTCTGTCTGGCTTCGAAATTAAAGTCCGTGGACGCTAATGTCAAGGCAGCCTTCATGGGTTATGCCGATGGATTGGGTCCGAGGAGAGCAGCGCGGAGAATGGTCAAGTGGCTGCAGAGCGACGTTGACGAGAATCCGCCCACGTTTGCCCATGGCTTCAGGGATTCATCGAAATTGTAGCGTGGCGGTGTATAATAAATACACTGGAGGTACCGCTGGGTTGGAGCACAGGACCAAGCCTGCAAAACGACAGCGGCAACAATGCTTAACTTGGTCACGCTGGTATTGTGTTGCCATGTGCCACAATCCTATCACATTGTGTCCCTGGGCCTGGATTATGTTTCATGTCTTACCACTCAGCGGTAGTTACGGCCGCGCTCACCGTATCTGTATCAGGTCGAGAAAACAATGGTACTGTGGCCGGCCCTTAGGTTTCGAGAGGTCAACGACGAAGAGTTTCAACTCGATGAGATGGACTGATCGTGGTAGTGGTAGGCTCATAGACCTACGCATTCACCGTGACAATGTTCATTTTCTTTCGCTGTGTTCGAAACTGCTCAGCCATGGCCTTCCTGTGACATACCGGGCGTATTGTTGGTGACGTTATGATCGAAGGAACGTAACAATCGTGAGCTGAACGTACAGACCTAGAGTTTTAATACTCATAATATTAGAATGTAGGGACAATGCCCAACGATTGATGCCATTACGCACGGATCATTCAAAGTCGAAGGGTGGATAACCAACATGCTAAACACATTCGTCAAATCTGCCAAGTGAGGAAGTAGGTACACTTCTCCTCTGCCTCTTCACAAGGTCTTGATTAAGTCCATGGTGCTGTGTGGGACCTTCAGTCTCAAAGGCAACCAACCCACATCGCCCCGCCTAGTTGATAATGTCCTGATCGGCGAACTCGAGGACCGCCACTAATGAGTCCTCGTGTTCACTTGACTTGGATAATTCGAGTCGGTGGCGGTCTCCTCGTCAATTACCTCGAAATTTCTGGGGGCATCGGTGAGTCGTGCTTGTTCTTCTGCCTGTTGCTCGCGCTCCCTCTTGTGCTTCTCGACCTTTTGGATGGCAGTCTGGGTCAGTGCTTGTCTCTGCATCCTCAATGCCACATCCTTCTTTCTGGTCTTTCGGTCTCCAACGGTAATCAATATACCCGCAGTGATGTTGCAGGTGATAGAGCACGACAAAATGGTGGCTGTCAGAGCTTGTGGACGGGTATGATAGTCGATAGCCCAGGTACACGTGCCTAAAGCAATCTGGAAAAGCGAATGACAATCCAGGAGTACGACAATAGCCACAAGCAGGTGGAGCGGGAATGCATAGTGGGTTCCGGTCTCATGCGCCTTGTAGAAAGAATGCGATTTCGAGAACTTGGCCTGGTGGTGGATGAGCTTTTGCTGTTGTTTTGGTGACAAGACGGAAAATTCAGAGTCCTCAGGCTTTCCAGACTCGGGGTCGACTTCCTTTTCCCGTTGTGCAGGGAGATCGTTATGGTCGTGGAGCTTAGGCAACGCCCGTTCTCGTCTTAATCGCCAGCTCTTGTGGTGGTAGTGAGCAATGAAACACATGTGGTAAGTGTCTACCATTCGGAATGGCGCGAGACCGTCACCCATGATGGCAAAAAGGGCGACCAGTACGTTGTCAATGACATTGGTGATGTAATCTTTCCGATCTCCAACGTAAATCCAGCCTGGTGCAAAATATCAGTTCTCAAAATCTCCCTTTTTGGAATCGACAATGGCGTACCGATCAGGAAGAGAACCCAGGCTAGACCAAAGAGGGTGATCAAAGTTGCGTAAAGAAAAACGAAGAACCCGAGTGCTGGGAACAGGGTTAGCAAGCCATCCATTAGAGGGATATGCATGGTTGACTGACGTTTCCGAATATACTTCCCAAAGGCTACCATTCTCTGCTTGAACTTGGACCGTTTCGAGTGCAGCATATGTCGGACATGGTCGTCGAGGGCCTCTTTATCCTCGTCACTCCACCCCTCTAACGACACGCCATGTGGGAGCACAGCGTAGTGTGAGTCTGTGACGACCGAAGTAATGCTGTGAGTGCGTTCAATTTGAGGTCTACGCTGCCATGACCAAGTTCTTTGCATGGTGGCAGGTGGGGCCAATTCCTCCTCTGTCGGCTCTGGAACAGGCTGTTCTGTGCCCGTCGGCTGGCTGGGGATAGGTGCCATGTCAGCTTCCTCTTTGACAGGCTCAGGCCGCCGTGTTTGTGTCGTTCGGCGACTGAGATTATACGTCGGTCTCCTGTTGACCCATCTACCCAGATCTGGCACAAACAACGAATTCTGCACGTTGTTCAGGGTCGTCAGAGTCGAGACTTCGGGATCTGCAACGCGCAAATCAGTATGGCATCTCTCGGAAATCTAATAGAGGGTGACTTACCAAGCACATCCAGCAGATCAACAACATCCGACTCATATTCGGGTCCTTGTCGGTCTCTGGAGTTCTCGCTGAATCTGCTCATGAGGGACCGTGCAGTGTTACTGACACTTCGCCTTCGGCCGACACCGCCTGTCACGTTTTCATTCATTGTCTCCCGGTCAGCAATGCCGCCTCCTGCCGCTGCTTGAGAATGTTCATCCACAGTAGTCAGCATCGACTGTCTGGTACTTTGTCTGGTCAAATTATTTGATCCGGGAACGGTCAGGTGTGGAGGCTGAGGCGCGGAAGTGCTGCGTCCTCGACCAGAAGCTGCCCGACTCGGCGGAAGACTTGACCCATTCTCTTCATAGCCAGCGCGCAGATTTGACGATGGCAATCTTCTGATGCTGATCGGCCTGTTCCTGTTGGCTTGCGCAGGAGTGAGCAGCATCGTCCTCGTCGTGGTCGGGCCGGCGGAGGTGGTAGTGACGGAATTGTCAGGCGCGGATACAATCGAGGTCGGGGTCTGGTTCGTAGGCTGGGTTGAAGTGATGGTGTAGGGTCTGCCGCGGTGAACTGTTGTGGTAATGGTCGGCCCATGCACCGTGGTGGTGGTTGTCGTCGTTGTATCATTGTTGTTGGAGCTTGGGCCAGCCGGTGATTCAGGCATGGAGGGGAATGGTTCGGTGTTGCTGTTGCTAACCGCGCTGATGCGCCGCGAACCCGGTCGCGACGAGGCCATTGCAATGATGCTTGAAGCGCAATATCTCCAGCATGTAGATACGTGCGGGCGGTCAAAACGCAGTCGTAGGTGATCGAGGCAGAGTGAGCTGAATTGACTAACGTGTTGTCGGGCCGGAATCTCTCAGTGAGCGAGGGCGATGGCAGTGCCAGAAAACACGCCGACGATGGTGAAGATTGGCCACTCAGTAATCGGCCTGAGGCGAGTAGCAGAAGGTCAAAGTCAGCCTCAAAACCACAGATGCAGCGTTCGATGTTACGGGATTTGACCCAGACAAAACGCAGATGCCCAGAGCCCGAGGGTTGCGGAAGCCCAGTTTGGCTCCCCTAGTTGATCAGTTCAACTTTGCCTTTCTCGTCAAGCGTCTTCCACTTCCGTAGTCACCGCTGGCCTCTCATTTCTGTCGTGTGCTCAGGCCGTATGGCCCCTAAGCTTTAACTGGAAACCGGCGGGACCATGGGGATTTAAGCACGTAACCGCCCAATAGAGGGCATCTCCTAGCAATCGGGGCCCTACTAAGGCACGCCCCAGCGCGGTTGGCGCTGCACCATGACAATTGCCTCACCAGTGACGTACATTCTCAGGCTGAGTCAGCCCAAACATCGTGACAAACTGCACTGAAAACGATCCTTGGCCACCCAATCCTGCCCGCTCAGCCATTGTTCAAACATCTGCATCGCGACTGCCCCAGTTTTTACATAGTCATCTACCAAGACCAACCCATTGCTTAGCAAGTCATCTGGCAATGAACCAGTTGGTGACTTCAATCCGGATGCTGTAATGCATGCATCCATTATGTACTCATATCGAAACGATTTGGGTGAGGGATCAGCACCCTCGTGCTGCATTGGGTTTTGTCTGGATACACCGTTCTTTCCAGAGCACCGGCTTTGGTGATATCCGAGTATGTCTGAATAGAGCATATGTCCTGTGTACCTTGCTCGGGATAGCCGGCCTGCTGGGTTATTTTAACTTGACAAATCCGGTACTTGTACTCGGTAGGATGATGTATTCCTTCAGGCCTCTCCGGTTCGAGAGAATACGAGTGTCAGATAAGCACGACTGCTCATCCGAGACCGACCCTGCCTATTATAAGAAAGCATGCCTTCAGACTAAAATTTCATTTGACTAGAGCTTGGTTGAAGATTCTCGTACCTGCTGCCAGTTGTGGCGAGAAATGATTCTAGCCCGTACAGCCTTGCAGGAATAAAGCTTGCCAGCCTGGTTACTCTGGTATGGACATCATACACCCATAGCAAGGTCTATCTCTCGCTGTGCATAATTCCCATTCTACCTAAATTATCTCATTTCGCATGCGTGCTTCATCATTCGAATTTCAAACCTCATGTTGCCCATTTGCTCGCCAAGGGAGCGGGTGCAGGGGGTGTGATCAAAGACGTCGGCCTGAAGGGAAAAGAGATTCGGGATCGCGACCGTGATACTTGTACGTTTGGAGTAAATTTGTATCGAGCAGATGGAGGAAGAAATAGTCTCTTAAGGTGATAAAGCAATCTACGGAGTATTCATATTCAATTAATCAATGATGACGTGGAGAGAAAGGGCTTGACAAGGACGGGTGCAAATCTCTTGGTACCATCATTCCCAAATTGCCTCTGAACGACATCTGAGTTCAGTCACCAGGCGACGCCCAAGCAGCAATATGAGCACGGGGAGACCTTTTGAGGGCTCAAGAACACTACCGAGTACCATCTCGCCCGTAACAGTGGTGGGAACGAACTGTAGGCCCAGCCATAGCGCTCCACGATTTCCAAGTCGATATTGAAGATTCTGATCAAAGCTAGCAACCACGCGCCTCAAATCTTATGCGATGTCGCTTGTCGTCTACGAGAAAGCGAGGTGTGAGCCACTCTTGAAGGGCACGTTGATTTGGGGCCATGCTGCAATCTATTCGACATCTCTCTACAGTGTCCTAGGAAGGAACAGAGAAATTGATCCGCAATTGTAAAGACCTGCCGATCATTCGCCTATTGGCTGGGCCTTTATGAAATATACGTATGTACCCCAACATCTTGTGGGGGGATTTTGTGCTTGTTTACTGCACAACTTTCTGTGCTTCGGCCATTGCCACCAGCCAAACTCTGATCATCCTCAGTCTTGTATGGGTATCCTTTACTCTTACTGTTATTTTTTTTCCGGAAAGGATTGAGGGTCCACCCCAAGCAATGATTCGTCCAGTCTGGTGCCGTTAGTGGTCGGTTACGCTCCCGCCTCAGTCCCGGCTCACTTCGTCATACCAGAAATGACGTTCAGATGCTCCATCTCAAATCGCCTTCACTTCGCTCTGGGGCTCCGTTCCGAATCACATTTAGTTCGCCTCGGTCGCAATATCTCTACTACCATCAAACAAAACCTATGCAGCTGATCCCGCTTCCTGCTCTGATGCTTAACTCTGTGTTTTGGTGGTACCTTAAGGGAAGGTACGCTCCACCACAAAGGAAGGGGCTTTTCATGGAGACGGGTTCCCTCTGCGAACCTCGCCTGTGAGTGGTTTGGAGCTTTCCTTTGCTTTTGACCACCGCTGCATTTCATACTCGCCTTTATTAAAGAAAGACTTCACGTTTACCTACTCCGAGCTCTCCTTTCTTCAACCTGCTTTTCCTACAGCCCTAGTGGTCATACTGCTCCTTCTTTCACCGAGGCACCCGAGACTGCCGTCAGGAGCAACTACATCTCTTAGCAATGTCAAATCCTGGCGAATTCTCGGCTCGATCAAGTCTGTATAACGCTACAACTCGTGGGCCTGCGAGGCATTTGAGACCAACCGGCACCCCTTTGTCGGCGCCATTTTCTCTCGCAGGACCCTTAGCTACTCGGAGTCCCTCCCGGCTATCGGACACTCAGCAACGGGGAAGCCATGGCAGCGACGATCGGTATCAATATGCCCCGAACTCTAGGGAACATCATGAGCCCATTTTCAGCCTCGCTGAGCCGCTACCTCATAAGATTCGACATGGCATGCGAAGAAGCTCGGCATCCCGCCAGAAAGAAGAACCAACCACAACCCGAGAAACCTCGCACGACACCGCGCCCGCAGCCGGTACACAGCCAGCGCCGCAAATTACAGTGACTCCCTCACGTCATGCGCAGAAACCTGTCCGTAGTGAAGACCTTCTTCGCACAGCGACAACAGCGAATGCATCGAGCTACGGCAGGGACACCCAAGGCCCACAAGCCTTCCCACCCTTGCGCGAAACTCGTGGCACCGATGTAAGCCGCAGGCGGCAGGAGCTAGAGGAAGAAAACATCAGTGCTCATGACAAGGCGCGGGGATCGCAGCCGTCGCCAAGTGATACGATCGCAATTGACCCCAGCAATGATTTTGCTACAGACCGTATGCAGGACCTAATCGTCGGCCGTAACCTGGAGTACGCGGTGAGGAGTGGAGCGGCTGTCAATCCTGCGCTACGCATTCGACGTGGCACCTCGGGTGGAGACGGTGGAAGTCTGCGTCGCGGCAGCGACTCATCAATTTCAGATACCTTTCACTCTCATAGCGACCAATCGGACTGGAAGCTCGCTCGACAACCACCAGAACCGCTATTCTTCAATTCCTGGGGTCCTATACGGCACAGATTGCGGAAGCCATTTGCGGAGTTCCTAGGCACAATGGTCTTCATGACAATCGGCCTGTGTGGCTCTATCACCCACATGAGCTCTGGTCGAACTGACAACGCCAGCTTGCTGATGGCGTACCTCGCATGGGGCTTTGGCGTCATGACGGCCATTTACATCGCAGGTGGCATCTCTGGCGCCCACATGAATCCGACTATCTCTCTTGTCTTAGCAGTTTTTCGAGGCTTTCCCTTCCACGACCTCTGGCAATACTTCATTGCTCAGCTCCTCGGCAGCATTGCGGCTTCTGCACTTGCTTATGGACTGTACAGCGATGCAATCTCGGAGTTCGCTGGATCTAATAAGTCTATTGCTGGTAAGTATCGACGTGCGATTGCAAAAGCTAAATCTGACGTGGTTTTCGCAGGCCCTGCGTTCTGGACGGCACCACGACCCGGCCTTAGCTCTGCCGCAGCTTTTTTTAACGAGTTCGTGGCGACCGCGATTCTAGCGGGGTCTGTCCTGGCAATGGGAGATGACGGAAATGCTCCACCCGGAGCAGGCATGGCAGCATTCGTTCTCGGGTTGCTCACGATCGCGTTAGAGATGGCCTTCAGTTACAACACGGGTACTTGCCTTAACCCCGCACGTGACTTGGGACCTCGACTTGTCACATGGTGGGCCGGTTTTGGTAGTGTGCCCTTTACACTCAGTCACTATTGGTTTCTCTGGGGACCGTGGATCAGTACTGTCCTGGGCGGACTCTTCGGCGCCTTCATTTACGATTCTATGATCTTCATTGGTGGCGAGAGTCCTGTGAACTACCCTTCTGAAGTGCTTCGCGGCAGTCTTCGCGCCACAGCTGGCACGCCTTGGGTCAATTTACGAGGAAAGTCGAGGACTGAAAGAGGGGATGAAAAACAGGGAGATGCCAACAGCGATGTGGACATTGACGTATGAGGTGGTGCTGGAACGATCGTGGGTGAGCTCGCCCGGTTGGCCGGTTAGTTGGACAACAACCGATGATGTTTCACTATTGATGTGGGATGCTTCTCTGCTTGCTGTCTTCGAGCCAGGAGTCTGGGACTTCTTCTCAACAGGAATTTGTCCTTTGATATTGGAAGGCGAGGCAGTGCAAGGCTGGATATATGATTGGCCAGAACTCCGCACTAGGTACTCGTTCACGGCAGCTTTACCGAGCACTTTTCTCAGTTTCTTCTGTTTCGTCCACCTCGGTGGTCACGCTGAGTTCCCTAAACTCATGCCTTTGGAAGATGGCATGGACGGTGATGGCGTCGCCTTGGGCAACAGCGCTCTTGCCGATGAGATCGAAGCCTTGACCTCTATCTACGACGGCGACACTCTCATCCTGCAATCCGCATCCGGCGCAGGAACGGACATCACTGCGGTCCTACGCCTCCCCGACTCCGCAATCTCCTTCCTCATTACATTTCCTGCCGAATACCCTGATGCGCCGCCTCAGATCTTGGGCACGCAATCTACAGGCGAGCATTCAAGACGAGGTCAGGGAGAAGTTGCAGTAAGCATCCTCCGGGACGTGCTCGCGCGAGTGTACAGCGAAGGACAAGTCTGCCTGTTCGACCTCGTGGAGGAGGCAGGCCCTCTCCTGTCCCAGGGACTGCAACATGAGGTCGACGACCAGCCGCATGGCACGGCTGAGACTGCCGAGGAATATGCTAAAGACAGGTCCGCCTCACCTTTGCCCGCCCCGCATGGCCCACACATCCACGACGATGAACCTACTTGTACAACGGCGAGCTCAATGTATCGTCATGCCTTCTCTGACGCTCCATCTGTCACAGCCTCAGCCTCAGTCCCACCACCGCAGTGGACCTTATCCGAACCCGTGACCGTCAGTAAATCAACGTTCATTGCTCGCGCCTGTGCGGTACACTCTCTCCAAGACGCACAGCACGCCCTGGGCCACCTCGTGGCGACTAATAAGAAAGTCGCGCAAGCGACACACAACATCTCGGCGTGGCGGATCAGGAGCAGCCCGGCGCCGGCGCCGTCGTCAGTGTCCGCGCATCCGACCGCGTCCACGGGCGCCGAGATCGTCATCCAGGACTCCGACGACGACGGAGAAACCGCAGCGGGCGGGCGTCTCCTCCATCTCATGCAGTTGATGGACGTGTGGAACGTGCTAGTCGTGGTGAGTCGATGGTATGGAGGGGTGAAGTTGGGGCCCGATCGATTCCGGCTGATCAACCAGGTCGGGCGAGACGCGTTAGTCAAGGGCGGGTTTGTGAAAGATCAGCACGACGAAGGGAATCATAAAACGCGAGGGAAGGGCAAAGGAAAGAAATGAGAGGCCGGGCGGGCGAGGCGAGCGAGCGAGCAAACGAACGTACGATTCCATGCATGAACCGGGACTCGAGTTTGCAGCTCGGTTGGCGGAACGTGGGACCTGGGAGTCGTGATTGGCCATGTACAGTATCCTATGCATGCTATGTATGCGTGAACGTTGCGAACGATATAGACTTTGGAGGACTCGCGCACGCGGTCGCCGAATGTCCGTCTGCACTTCTACCGCGTGGCTCGCAGCGAGGCAGGGTAACTATAGCGGGACAACATCCAAATCACGGGCCCGGGTCCTGACTTATGGTGGGTAGGTAGGTCGGTCAGAGGAGTACATGGCAGGCAGGGACACACTTTCTGTCCAGGGCCTATCCTTCAATGGGTACAGACAGTACTACTTAGTATAGACCGGGCTGACCGAGTGGCCTATTCGGGATATAACCCCTGTTCTCCGTCCTCCCTATGCGCACTGACGGACTGCCCCTGGCGAACCCGACCCCACATGGCTTCGACATCTTGCGTCCTCTTCGTCGCTTTCGTTTATCCAAAGGCTTTTTTCTTTTTATACCCTAGACAGGGCCGGAACTCATTCTTCGATATCAGACACGCGGGTTGGGTTCAACCGCAGCACTAAGCCTCGATGCCCTGGGCCTTGGCAGCCCGCTTGGCACTCTGGACCGCACGTCTCATCCTCATATTCCCTTGCATCTGTCCCTCCAGGTCGGCTCTCTTCCCGATCTTGATCAAATCACTGGGGAGTCCGAAATCCGGTTTGCCCCCCAGCGTCCCGAACATGTCGCCAATGTAGTTCTTCGGCGCGATGCCCTTTGCGAACGTACTGTTCCAGCCGTCGAGGATGCCTTCCACGACCTTCACGCCGGCGATGTAGATGTTTTCAATGGCGGGTCCGAAGCCGCCCTGGTTGACGTACAGAAGATTCTGGATCTCCGAAACGCCTGGAGGGGGTCGATCAAAGTCGCTGGCCGTGCGCATGACGATCACGCGCGAAAAGTCCGTCAGATTCTTCTGGGCGGCGCGCATGATGGCTTCCAGGGAGGCGTTGTCTTCCTGTGCCGTGGTGCAGTATATGCCCGACCCGTTGGTCCAGATGGTCGTCGTGTTTTCAAAGGCTTCGGAGAGGCGCGTGCCGGAGTAGTAGACGTCGGACGTCGCGACATCACAACCGAGCACAGACGGACCTTCTGCCCCGGCGGCGTATGCGGATGCTGCGGAGTATTTGGCGCGGTAGGCCGCGCAGGCTTGGGAGTCGTTGAGTTGGACTCCAGAGGCAAAGCTGATTGCCACGTCGCGGAGGGCTTCGTTGACTTCGAAGACTTCGGTGCCGTAGGTTCTGTTTCATGGTGTTAGGATCGCCAAAAGAGTCCGAGCTCGCCAGTTCAGGAACGACTCACGTTTGTGGATAATCGTCTGGGGCTGTCACCCCGAATGGGATGTATCCGGTTGTGAAATTGTCGGGCAGATCCCTCATGTCAAACTCATACTGCAGAGCCACCTGAACGGCATATTTGGCGAACGCCACGGAGCCGAGTGTCGCCACTTTCGGGTTGACGCCAGCAATGCCGGCCACCAGGAAGTACGACTTGGTGAGATTGAATTTGGGGCTTTGCACAAGGGCGGTGATGGTCGATGCTGCATTGATCTCGGACTCGCCAGTGATTACCTGGCAGACGTTGCCATTCGCCGTGCAGTGGACTTCAGGGAAGAGCGGAGAGAGCCCGGACACCGTGATGTTCAGTGC
Source organism: Phialophora macrospora (assembly GCA_000835435.1). Classification (NCBI taxonomy): domain Eukaryota; kingdom Fungi; phylum Ascomycota; class Eurotiomycetes; order Chaetothyriales; family Herpotrichiellaceae; genus Phialophora; species Phialophora macrospora. Next base: position 780,313 of record KN846958.1, on the reverse strand, counting down.
CAGAAGATTGTATTTCTTGCCATACCAGACCTCTGCCTCTGGCGCAAACATGCTGATTATGACTACCTTAGGGGAGATGGGGGCTGCGCGCTTGAGGACATTGCTTCGTCCTTCCACTGGTTTTCCCGATGACAAGGCGACCAGGTTTATTGCTGCAAGGATGAGGATGTTTGCGACACGTGGGATACGCATGATGACTGCAAATGCGAAGTCCAAATGCTGAGTTCTCACAGGAAGCGCTCAAGATCTTTACTCCACACACGAGCACGCGAGCAAGCAGACAAAACGGATGTAGGAACCTCAACTCGAGCAAGGGCAGGGCCTACCTTTTGAGCAGGCGCAAAGCTTCTAGCTCTCTTCGAGATGAGGGAGCTTCATGGACCTCCCGCAGGACAAGCTGCTCTGGTGGGCAGGTCCTAGATCGACCTGAGTCCATCGACTCCACCGGAGACCTACGGATGGATAGCCGTGACGACAAGCTGCAGCATCAAGCTGCCTATCTCGCAGGTGTACCTTGCTTAGAAGCTTCGTGGGGCGACACCAAGCATTGGCTCCCTTTGAGCTTGTTCCTGTAGGGTGCGGGCGTTATCTCTGTGAGCGACGTGCCTCTGACTCGAATGAGCGTCGATGGGGTAGTCCTAGGCTGAGTATGAATGTGGTCCCTAGACAATAGTAATGTGACATTGGAGCGACCTTCGTTATCTTTGCGCAAGCTAAACATGGATTAGAATTCGGTTTTGTGCATCAGGCATACTTCGGCCCATTGCGAGATAAGGCAGGAAGCAGAGAAGAGGCATCCGATGCGAGCTGCTGTCTCTTTGGGCTGAGAGTACATCTGGTCTCTGCAATGTCGCTGATTCACGAGGCTGAGCAAAGACCTCGCCAAGGGCAGGAAGAGGTCGTCGCGGTCTCGGCGCATCAGCAACTCGATATTCTGGGCAGTTGCTTGGAGGCGAGTTTGAAGAGCTTTGGCTTGCTTTGTCGTGAACCGACAAGCAGAAGCTGAAGACCAGCGCGACATGCAGAAGCGAGGAAAAAAGGGTCGGCCAGTGACGAAGCTTCGATAAGCGATGCGCCAGACCATATTCGACAGCTACTACGTCATGGTTTGAGCTAGACGCAGCACGCTTGGAGAGGTGGCGTGGGTGGGTGGAGGGGTGGAGGGTTCGGGACTGGAGACGCACGTACTCGGTACTGTGTGCCTACTGTAGCTTCCTCGTGCTCTCGCTTGATAAGAGATCAGAAGTCCGGGCGGTGCCATCCGTGCCGTGACCACCGTCCTTGGACCTTCCCCAGTGCCTTCGTGGCCAGCACTGTCGCTACCAGCGTCGCCCGCATCAGTAGGCAGCGACTAGCCAAGAGTTAGAGTCGTTCAGGTCGAACCTGGGAAGCTCATGCCGACGAGGACGGCCCTCTGCTCAACATGCCCATGCGCATAGCTCAACCCACAGACGCCTCCCGGCTCCAGCATCAACTCTAGCCTGGCGCCCATGTCGAAATTCAACCACCTCTTGACAAACGCTCTCAAGATATGTCCGTGGGCTACAACAACGATGTTACTTCTCCTGTCGCCTTTCTCCAACGCTTCCTTGTGTGTCGAGGTGATTTGCGAAATCAGCCCGTCGAGGCGTTCTTGGACCTGTGCGGCTGACTCTCCTCCACGGCCTTCGCAACCATCACGCCAAATATCCCATGGCCGGTCCGTGTCGAGACCTCTCGACCTGCGGAGCTCTTGGATCTGCTGGGTGTAGAGGCCCTCGTAGTCGCCATATCCCCATTCTGCAATCTCCTCCGTAACATTTGTTCTGTCTGCGAGCGTCTTCTTGGTGGTCGTGTCTTCGACCTGCTCAAGCAGGATCTCTAGTGTCCGTCGTGCGCGCTTCCTGGGACTGCATATGACTGATGTGAGCTTGCTGGGATCGATCAATCGTCCACCACCGAAGACAACCGAGGCTGTCTGGCGGACTTTCTCTTCGCCTTCGGGCAGGAGAGGGATGTCGCTGATTCCAGTGTAGCGGCCATTACGGGACCATTCGGTTTCGCCTAGGTAGAAGCAGGACTTGTGTAAGTTCATAAGAAAGGGTGCAAGAATGATGGAGGTTATCAGTCCCCTGTCGCTTCAGGACGAGAACAGCTGTTGCCTGTTCCAAGCCCGTGGAGCTCCGAACGACGAGGGGAGAATGAAACCGTACCGTGGCGTATCAGGAAAAGTCGAGGCGTAGCCGCATCTTTGTCTGACATGTTTGACTGATGCCCGCGTCAAAGACAGTGCGCCCAGCAGAAAAGCAATAGTAGCTCCTTGCTAACCAGCTTACGAGCGGTACGACAAAGAGTTTGCGGAACCGCAGGAGCCCAGAAGGAGGTGGGAGGGGAGGTATGTCCGCTCAACCTTGTAGAGAGATTTTGCGCTGAGAAAGAAAATAAAACTGGAACTCAACGAAATCCACGCTGACTCATCGTGGACATGTGCACTGGTACGGTGCTGGTTGGTGACCCAAGGACTGTGGTAGGGTGTCAGCCGGCTCACACAGTTACTCTATTGTTTCAGCAAGCTCTCTATTAGATCTTTCATAATAGGTAAGGTGAACTCTATAGTTTTTTCCTTGACCAGCGTGATCACTAAAAGCTACGCTCTACATATCTTACCTTGACTTTGTATCCACGGAAATTAGAGGACAAGTCACTCCAAAATTTGGGTTTGGTGGGCGGAAAATCCTGACACCGACTACAGGTGGTGGCATGAAAGTGGACCTACAACTACTGTACTTGGACTCGTGCCGTGTGTCCTCCCGTCTGAGAGCGGTCGACAAGACCCGTCGCTCTCCGATAGAGCGCATCCACGAGACAGGGGAGCGAGCTGTCTTGCCGATTGTTATGTAAGAGAAAATAATACTCCCCTAGAGGGATTCCTATTGTGATGACTCTATTCTCTATTGCATCAATGCGGACAGCGTTGTCTACCGGACTGGAGATTATCGAAGTGCTCTAATATCAATCAAGCAGGAGGTGGTCCGAAAGGTCGAAAGAACACGAGAGTCGTGTTCGAGCGCGACGATTCGGAGGAGGGGGAATGAATACCCAAAGTAGCATCCGACTCAGAAAGAGCGCGGACGGATGAAACCAGCCCCGCGGCATGATGGTGGTCAATCTGTCGACTAGAGTCGCCGGAACCCCTCGCGATGTTGTTGGATCCGTTGAAGGCGGGAGAAGAAAAGAAGGTCCGAATTATTTGTAGGGGATTGACCAAAGCTAAGTTCATCACGCGTCGTCGTCGTCGTCCAGGTTTGTAAATGCTTAATGCAAAACGCCCGCATGATGCCCTTTCAGCAACCCGTAACCGAGGCAATATGACACCTGCTATGCTTGTTCCATCCTAATAAGTTTACAGACCAGAAGTTCGTCGCATACCAAAACGGTCGTGGCCAGGTCGATGGAACAAGGCAAGATCCAACCAAACCCTTCATGTGCTCACACTTTTATCAATCATCCAGGTCTTTCCATTCGCTTCCTCCTCGACAATGAAAGCCTCCTTGACGTATTCGTAGATCGGCCTGTACGCCGGCCAGAGCGACCGAGCTTCATCCGTCAATTTGCCAGGTTTGGCCTTGCGCGACTCGCTGCTGTTTCTGCCCGGCGTGATGGTCTCGTTGCTGCCCTTGCGTCTTGTATCGTAGTCGAAGTCAGGGCCCGGGAAATAAGGCGCATTATAATGGCCGAACAAAATTTCGATGCCGGCGAGTTGTTCGCGATAACCATTCGGAACAGGGACCTTGACTTCAATATGTTTGTCAAAGACGTACTTGCACGGTCGTTCCAGTGCTTGTTCAAACGCTTGACAAACTTGGATTGGCGTGAGCATCTCAAATGCTAGGGCAATCCTAGTGATGCGGAGTGTCAGATCTAAATCGGCCTCGTGCTCTTATAGCACCGGATATGGTGATGATCGACCGCCCAAAAACTGTAACTCCGGACAGAACTTCCGGAATCAACACGCGGGATGCTCTCATTTTGTGGCGTCGCGATACAGAATCCAAGTACGGAGAAATCGGTAAACCGGGACAGGAATTGAGAGTAACGTACCTATGTCCATTCCACTTGCTCGGGCCGTCCTTGAAGATCTGCAACACCGCGGGGCCAACATCGTGTTCTGCGTCCAGCCAAGGTAATTTGGTGTCGGGATGAAAAGGCGCTCTCCATTCGAGCCTCCCATTCTCCTTGAATTCCATGCAGAATAGAGGATACGGCAAGCTTGTGAAGTTGTTGTTGTAGATTCCCGCATAGACAAAGGTTGACGGGAGGCCGAGCTGCCGGATGTAGTTTTCAACCGTGAACTTGCAAGCCCATTGCGGCAAAGCCGGCCAGTGGGGGTTGTGGATCGAATGGTCGGGCATGCTGCTGTAGATGAAATGTTGAATGTTCCGCTTCTTGGCCGCGTTGGCCAGAGCCTTGCCTATTTTGATCTCATCGCCACCGAGGGGGTTGGTATTGATAAAGGCTATCTGAGCGCCCTCGAATATGGTGTCGATGAGGACTTGGTTGTTCAACAAGGGGCCCTCGAACAAGCTGACATTGGGGAACCCGGCGAGCTCCTCAGCTACCAGGCCTTGCAGGGAATGGACTTGGGCCCGAACGGCATAACCAAGAGCCGTCACCGCTCGGATGACCGACGCCGCTTGACGACCAGTACCGTTGACGATGGCTATAGTCTTGCTCTTGTTGGGCATGTGGCAATGTATGCCGTGCGCGGGGAGGCAGAGAGGCCTGAGGCTGGGAATTTGACAGAAAGGACAGACTTGCGACACTGGCCGAGGACGAGAACGTGTTATGGTAATTTGCACACCAGAAGTGAACAGCAGCTAAAATCCGAGGATTTGATGATCCTTGCAGCTGCCCGGAAAGTTGAATAGAAAGACAGAAGGAAAGGAGCGACCACACCGTAAGTTCCCAAACGTTGGGAAGGAACCATGAGAATGGCCATACCGCCGTATTGGGCAAGAGAGTTACTGGGACTCCGTGCGCCGGTCCGGTCTGATCATTCGAGGACCCTTGGACTGAGCGAAATTCTGTGACTGTGTGTGTGAAAAAAAGGTCTATCACCGCCAAACCTGATGCAGCTTATCCTTTACGTAACCGGAGACAAAGGTAGTAGCGGGTGCCGGGTCCATGCTGAGCACGACATTTCAAACGCCTTCTGAGTGCCTGATGGGCCATTAAGGAACACATAACCCGAATCCGTCAGTTGCTTCAAAGCCGCCTCGATTTGTTGAGGGGGTAGCACAAAGGTAACAGGAGGTGACGACGGTTGCCAGCCGCATTCCGCCATCCATGGGTTTGTCAGGCACCGGCCGCCAAATCAAATGCGGGGGAAGACCAGGTCTATCGAAAAGGCGGGGAGAGTGGCAACCAGCTCCAAGGGTCGTCCGGTTCCCTAGCTCGTGTGGGCTAAGGTCGTTGTCAATACTAGCACGATACCTCACGGCCTAGACATGAACGGTCGCTAGGGAGCCTGCCAGGTGGTTCGGGTGAATAGTCCCACTCAGATGTCGGTGACGAGATAAGCTGGCTGTGGCGGGTACCAAAAGCTGGGCACCGCCAATCCTCAATCCGGGCACCTCCGCGGCCCCAGTGTGCTGGGCTTAGGCCGCCCTATCATGCCACGGGTGTTGTTGGCAGCATTCCTCGAAATATGACGTGTCACCTACGGGTGAGTTGCTGGTAGCTTGACCGTGTCGGCTCTGGAAATTGCATCCAAAACCGTCCCAGGTTGCCACGAGGCGTGAACGCACGCCGAGGTAATCATCTGGTGATCTTGCATGGCATGTTAGGGGCGCCTTAGCCTGCGGTATAGTCCAGACATCCAATGGGCGCGAAAGCACCCTGTGTGAAGCATATGCCGATACCGCTGTGTTTCGGCTGTGCTTGCTGGGGATCACGATGCTCCAAAAGTCCTTGCGCCTCGGCCGCTCCAGGTCTCTCAGAGCGTCTCCAGTCCGGCAGCCTTCCATACGTCAGGCCTTTGGCTTGCATGGAGTCTAGCCGTCTCCAACTCTTCGGCGTGGAGATGTCCGCCCGCCTGCCGTAAGAGCAAAACATGGGGCAACAGGCCGGCGTTGGCGGCTAGAAAGAGTGGCGTCCTTCCTGATCCAGTGTGGTTCCGGATGTGTACCCTACATAGGTCGGTTAGCTTGTATTGGTGGGAGGGAAGCGGAAATGTAAAGATTTCTCCAGACTTACGATGCTCCGAGGGAGAGAAGGTGCCGAAGGATGGCCAGGCTAGGACCCGTCGCTGCGAGATGGACCGGCGTATTTCCTGAGTAGTCAGCACGGTTCATGAGTTGATTGTCGTTGTGAAGCAGGTCTTTCACTTTCTCGATATCGCCGCTGGCAATCGCATAGGCGATGGCTGTGAGCTGGGCGACCGGTGACGAGAGCTCGCCCGTTGGATGTCTGAAGATCGTGCCCGCGTGCTCGGATAGCTCCCCGCGAATTGAAACTGCCATGCTTTTAGCCACGGAATCTGGCGTCGCCCCAGGTAGACCCAGCAGATACGACAGTTTGGTCAGCGCGGCTTCGCTCGTCATATCACCACCGGCGACGACTCCTGCACGGCCAAGAACCATTCCCGGCGCATAGAGCGGGTTGACACTCCCGGTCAAGCACTGAGTGATGTTCACAATCACAATGCCGCGCTGCACGGCTTCGGTGATCACCTTGGTGAGTTTGTTGTCGTGTCCGCTTGGAGCATTTCCAGCACCGAACGTCTCAAGAACAAGACCCTGCAGGCCTTCGGTTTTCAGGACCGATTCCACCATACTAGGTTTGATACCCGGGAAAATGCGCAGACAAGCCACGTAATGAATCTGGAGGTTTGGCTGAACGCTGAAGGCTTCCAAAGACGTCGACCTTGTGACGAGACTCCATTCCACATTGGTGTCAATCGCGGTGATTTTGGCTAACGGAGGAAAGTTGGGAGATGCGAACGCGTCGAAGGCGCTTGCTGACACCTTCGTCGTCCTGTTGCCTCGAAACAGAGTGGAGTTGAAGCAGAGACAGACCTCAGGGATCATAAAGTGCCCTGCTATATCCAACGAGTCCATAAGATTTTCCATCGCATCATTCTTGCGTTCGGAGAAAGGCACCTGGGAACCTTTTGACCGTCAGCTTCATCAACTCCACGCACGTAACCATATGACGCTGCGAGGCCCTATCAACAGCACGTTGGCACATTCCTGAATCTGGAGATGAACTGCTCGAGGTGAAGGCGAAGCGCACATTGGAGTTCGCGCGTGACGTGTCCGGAGACCGACATACCGGTGAGTATTACGGGCTTGCCCAGGTTCTGCAACATGAAGCTCAGAGCGGAACAGGTGTAAGCGAGACTGTCTGTGCCGTGGAGGACGACGAATCCGTCGAAAAGCTTGTAATTTCGGAATATCGTTTGCGCAATCTCGGACCATCCTTGACTGTCAATGGAGGACGAGTCGAGCAGTGGCTCGAATTCAAGTACAGCATATCTGGAAAGAAGTCAGCGGGGTGAAGGTCGACATCTTTCTCATAGCCGACTACTATGACAAAGTGACGATGCTGAATGCAGCTGACTTGCCTGACCCGTTTCCCATACACGCTTGTTGGCGTTCGCAGACTCTTCAAACCGCCCAGGCCGTCGGGCCCGTCGTGGAACCTCACTTCTATAGGGTCATGGGTCTCTCCGTCGTTGAACTCCGGCCGCGGGGCCATGCATCTTTCCAAGAAGTTCCGCGCCGGGACGAGGCCGTTGGGAGATTTTTGCATACAGATGGTACCTCCCGTCATGATAATCAGGACCCTAGCCTCGGGAATATGACCCATGGTGGAGATATTGCTCATCACTGTTGCTCGGTCAGCGATGTTGTAGCGGTCGATTTGTGCGACGTACTCCGGGTCAGGGCCATCTCGCCCTCCAGATCTGTTCCTGATCAGAGATGTACACATCCGGCGGGCACAGACTGACCTGCCGTCCTATCTATTTCCATCCTCTGACTTGACCCTGACGTCAGTCGTCGTGATCGGTTCATGGCTGTACCGAATTCTACCAGAAGCTTATTATTTCACAATGCTACCAAGTGAAGAGATTTTTTTTTTCCTTTGCTGGGCAAACCATTCGACGCGCGTTACTCCGAGCCGTTGGTAGGGCTCGCAGGGGGCAAACGTGTCTGGGACTCGCGTATCAACGGTTATCGGCGAGGTACATCGGCACGCCAAACGAAGCTTCCGTCAGAGACGTCTAATTGGCTTGGGGCACTGAGTCCCTTGCTGGAAATGCGGTCCCGATGCAGCTTCTTGCAACGTCTTGAGTAGCACAAGAAAAAGCTTTCCATCGAGGGCACGCTTAGAGACCCCTATCTTGGAGAATGGCTAGCGTGGAATCTATTTTAGCGTAACCAAGTCGATCCGAAGACGCCGCTCAAGCCATCTATCTGTTTTCCGACGACTTTCTTCTTCCTTTATTCATTAACAATGGGCTCTTCAGAGTCCCATTTTGCAGTTTTCCCGCCGATCCCGCCGGGTTTCGGTCTCACCCTGGCTGGATCAATCATTCCTGGGTGCCCACGTTGATGGAGAACACGAGAACCACCGTGGCCGTAAGCGAACCTCGCTCATTGGTGACGCAAGGGATGGTTGTATTTATCACCTTCTAACAACATGGTCGCGACCCGTGACATGTCAAAGCAAGTATCCTGCCCGACTCTGGAACTTCTCTGAGAAGGGGTTTTCCAATCGCAACTGTTTGTTCATTTCCGGCAATGTACACCGGCGGAGATTAGCATACGGGATCTCGCATTAACGATGACAAAGACATGTCATGGCACACGTGCAACAACAAAGGAATTAAAGGCAGGTCGGGCGCGAAAGGCTGGATCTCTTCCTGTGCATGGCCTCTTGCATTCCCATTTGCGCAGACAGGAGCAAGGCAACCAGCATGAATTGAGATTTCAGCTGGATTCCAATCCATGGTTTTGCACCAGCGACGGATCCCCAATGTTGGATTTCCGAACGGCGGGGATGGAGCGGAAGAAGCTAGGTGCAAGCGAATGACCACGTCTGTAAGATGAGGAGATGAGGTTGGTGAAGCGGTCTTTGTTGAGCATCTTCTCTTTATGTGTGATGCTACCCTCGTTTCTTTGTGGATTTATTCTTGTCGCCTCCTGTTGTGTGCTCCAAAACAACGTCCGCTCATTACGACTTCCCTAACGATATTGTCTGACGCATCTGGCTGCGAGCACACACCTTGAACGAACTGGCAAGCTGGCTAACCAGACCGTACATAGCTGATTTGTGCCCACGACTCTTTTGCGACTGCTGGCCTCTGACTCTGTACTTGCGTCTGCAATCAACCCGTCCTGTGGTGGTGGTAGTGGATTCAAAGAGCTGAACGATATTCACTGTGCACCTGGTGCGGCGCTAGGTCGGGGCCTTGGCGACAGCGCAGCAGCAGCGAGATTCCAGGGCGACAAGCACTTCACGGCCGACTGCGAGCGCTGTGACAACCGGGTGAAGTGAACAGCGGTCAATAGAGAAGGGTCGAGGAGTGAAGTAGGGGTCGCAGTCACCAAATTTTGGCGGTGCGTGAACCACAGCGCTTTCCCTCCTCCCGCACTTTTTGGCTCACTTCACCAGTCAATCCCTCATCGACCGACTCATCCTTCGTCTTGCGCTCCTTTGTTTTTCGCAACCGTCGTCTCTTCCCCGCTGCTTGACCGACCTCACACACTCCTTTATCGATCAGCCTGTCATTATTTTTCCACTCCTTCAAACATTCGTTCTTTACTCCTCAATCCCATACCACCGAACGATCTGTCACTTCTTCGATCTTAACCTCCAATCACTCCTTCGCAGCCAGTTTTCTGCACAATCCGATAACAATCCGACAATGACGAACCCACGCGTCAAGATCAAAGCCGTCATCATGCTCCTCGCGTCCCTCTTCTTTGCTGGCCCGGCCAATGCCTTTTTCCGCCACCTCTGCCACGGCGAACTGGGAAACGGCAGAGTCGATCCTATTGTCGCCCCCGGCAACCCATCTCAACATCTCCACGTGATATTTGGCGCATCCAGTAAGTCTGATCACCACAAGCGACTGACAGAAAACTAACGCTGACACAGACATGGGACTTGAGCCAACACTCGAAGAACTCCTGGCGTCTAACTGCACAAGCTGCTCTATCCTGCAAGATCACTCCGCCTACTGGACTCCGCGCATGTACTTCCAGCACGGCAATGGCACTCTCGAAATGATTCGCACATCTGGCGGTTTGACTGTGTAAGGAACCTCCCGAAGTCTTCCCGAATGCGAGCCACGTGCCCCAGACTGACATTTTTGACTGCGCAGGTACTACTTCACTGAGCGTGATCCAGTCTTCCAAGACCCAATTACGGCATTCCCCCAGAATTTCCGTATGATCGCAGGCAATCCCCTGAAGCGCGCTTTTCTTGGTCCTAACCCAGACCCGCCAATGTCCACCTGGAATGCCAGCGACAAAACTCAACCAGCACTCATGGAAAAGGCTCTTGGTTTCAACTGTCTGAACTACAGTGCACAACCTGAGGGCGCCCGTCAATACCACTATCTGCGAGACAAGTCTTTCCTTGACGCCCAATGTGCAGATGGGATCCGCGCTGAGGTGATGTTCCCATCCTGTTGGAATGGAAAAGATCTCGACAGTGAAGACCACACCAGCCATGTCGTCTATCCGAGCGAAATTCAAAATGGTCAATGTCCGGATGGCTATCCCGTGCGCTTGCCAACATTGTTCTATGAAACTATTTACCAAACAAACCTCTTCGCCGGAATGGACGGACAGTTTACCTTCTCAAACGGTGATCCCACTGGTTATGGCTATCATGGAGACTTCGTGTGTGCGTGGGATGCAGGTGTTTTACAGAGTGCCATCGACAGCCCTGCATGCAATCTTCCTCAGCAAGCTTCCGGCAACCAGGATGACTGTCCTATCTTTGACCTACAGGAAGTCGATGCTGGCACTCAATGTAAGATGGAGATCCCCGAAATTCTTCAAAATGAGCCGATCAATCTCATTCAACAATTGCCGGGAAATGTCCAAATTCAGGCTGGCCCTGGATCTGCCACCATCGGTCCTGTGCCGGGAGCCACAGCGCCAGCCGCTAAGCCTGTACCGACTGCCAACACCACAGAGATGTTCACTCCCGCCACACCCACGCCTGGGCCTACTGCTTCCACGTCAAATTCGTCTCTGGCCACCACACTCAGTCCGTGCACATCCAAGAGTCAACGCACAACCACAACCGCTTTCATGAGCAATGGTGTCATGATCAACTTGGTCTTAGTGGAGGAAGTCGTGACCGTCACTTTGTCAGATGCCCCCTCGTCGATTGCACATGTGCACCGCAGAGGCCACAAGCGCAAGCATGGTCACCAAAATGGCCCGTTGTGAAGGTGGTTCGTGCGGCTATAGCTTCGCCCTGGCGGCTATCAGTTGGGTATCCAGACATCCACTACAAATATGTCTTGGAAATGCATGAAGGAGATGCGGAATGATTTCTTTTTCGCAAGCTGATGGAATCAGCCACGATTTGATGAAACGAAATGAAACGAAACAAAGCGATATGCTGATGGTGAACTGGAGGCCTCTAAAGGGGGAATATTCCCAAGTGGAATTACAATATCGTGTGGGCTGAATTCCATAGCAGACGATGAACGACACGAGCTGAAATGAAGCTAAGATGAAACCTGTGTCAACATGTCGGAGGCGTGGGAATGATCCTGGGTGACGGTGATATCTTTGTCCTGTACCTTTACTCATCACCACTGCTTGCCTTGGGCCGGGACTTCTGCTTCGAGCTTGTACCACTTGCTGAGGCTCATGAGGCTTTTAAACAACGCGTTTGACATGATCATTGAAGCTTCAGATGAAACCTCCATGATAACTGCGTATCTTGACTTTATGCCCCTCCGTAGCTCAAAAATACCGCAAATCTCCCGAAGCTCCCGCTCGTTAGCTGCCGCCCGTCAGACATACTTCTGGGACATACCACCCTGATAATACTAAAACTCGCAAGTCCCTATTATCGGCACATGCTAGTTCTCGAGGCCAGACCGACGCTCCATAATCATGTCTACCGCGACAACCACAACCCGCAAGTCGGCCGCCGACATCATCAACTCAGCATCAAGACACACCAAGCCGTTCGCCCATCACGAAAGCCACAAGAACGACTACCGCAAGCAATTATGGTGCGACACGCAGTGGACCAATCTGAGCGTCCAAGCGAAGAAGATCCACAACCTGTCGACCTTGCCTTACTTTGACCCGGACACCATGCTCCTCAGCAAGGATGTGAATCAGAAGTTGTGGCACCAATTGGTACGTGAAGATCCGCCACCGTCCTTTCCGTTTTTCGTCTGAATCATATCGGAGGAGGTGTCAGTCCAGTCTTAGGGGCCCTTTTGCTCTCCTAATTCTGACTCTGGCTCCGACTCAAACTCTGACTCGTTACCCCCTTTCCTGCAGGAGAGATTGTGGGATTATCTTGGCCCTGAGCGGGCGCCGTTCGCCACGCCCGTCATGGTGGAAGGCGGCGAGGTCAAGTGGCATTCGTTCTTGAATGGGGACAGGGGCGACGAGGCCGAGATTTACACCAACGCCGTCGACGCGTTCATGAGCCGGGGTCGGAAGCCCGGCGAATATGATGGCTAGAGCCAAGCAGGCAGGCAGGCGAAGGAAGCAGCATCAGAGACGAGAGGGGAGTGAGCGATCTGCCTGGCAGTGGGATGGGACGTAAGAATGAAAGAATGAAAGGGAGTGGATGAATGGGGAAATGTTTTCTGTCAAGAGAAATTATCGGATTTATGATGGACTCCCGCATGGGGATAAATCTGGGACTTGTCTTGTCGATGGAGTTAATATCTTGGGCCGCACTTGATGGAGTTGATATCTTTGGTCGGACGGTGAGGGAGTGAGGGAGTTGAACCACCAGAGAGGCATGTACGCGTACTGTACAACCGTGGTCTGGGGTCAAGGATAGTTAGTCATACAAACAAGCTGAGATCAAACTGCATTTGAAGTTCGGCGTCCTCAACGCCACATATTAGCTAGCCAGGGCCCTATACCGTGTTGTAAGGTCTGTGGTCTGGCGCTGTCTCGCCGATAGTCATGCACCACTTCAATGTTCGACTCTGACATTATCCTCTCACCCACATGTGCCCATTCCCAAAGGAGTCACCTCAACGCCATAACCATTACCTACCCAGCCGACCCTCGTAATCGTTCCATCCGCACAACTCGGGAAATTCTTGACTTCCCCTCCCTCTGCGCACCTGATTTTCCGAACCCTGACCTACAACTACGACCACCCCCTCATTTCTTTGCCTTAGTCTCCATACTTGTCTGGCTTGGGGCCGACCTCCATGCTGTATCCTGCCTCGGGTCGTGATACCTGTTTCACAAGAATACGGGCTCCAGGTAATTGTTGGCCTGACCCCACGATCCCGGAGCGGTGATGTCGTAAATACGATGTGGTACGAAACGATCATTCCGAACACGATGGTCGGTCTGCATTGCTGCGTGCTGCGGCTGGAAGCCTGAAGTCTGCCGAGTCCTATGCCTGGTGGCGCACTGCATACTCGAGTCCAGAGTGAGGGGAGGGAAGGTTTGACGTGGAAATGTATATAACAAGGGCAAGACCAGGGACTTGGGACTCAAGAGAGAAAAAAAACCGGATCCTCGGATTCGTGATTTCCAGCTCGACAAAATAATAGCTTGTGTCCCCTTCCTCACATTTGGGTGTCCCAGGCTGACAATTCAATTCTACGGATCCCAGAAACCAGTGTCCCGGAAAGTCGTCCTTCAGAATGGGCGGCAAATATTACATCCAGAACGGCACCGTGGTTTCCGTAGACCCGTCCATCGGCGTCGTGCACAACTGCGACGTCCTCATCTCGGACCACACCATCACGGACGTGGGTCCCAACTTGTCCGCCAAAGCAACCCCCGAGCACGTCTTCATCGACGCCACCGACGCCATCATCTCACCGGGCTTCATCGACACGCATCGCCATGCGTGGCAGACTCAGCTCCGAACCGTCACCTCGGACCACGTCCTGTCGGGATATTTCCTGTACATCCGCAGTATCTATGGCTCGTGCTACGGCGTCAACGACGCCTACCTGGGTAATTACTGCGGCGCGCTGGAGAGCATTGACAATGGGATCACGGCTTTGGTCGACCACAGCCACATTATGAATAGTCCTGAGCACGCCGACGCCGCGGTCAAGGGTCTGAGGGATGCCAAGATCAGAGGTGTCTTCTGCTACGGCTTGTACGCGAACCCGCCCTGGCCGGGCAGTGTGATGGACTTGGACCGTGAGACGAAGACCCCGGAATGGCGATTCGAAGATGCGAAACGCGTGAGGTCCGCGCATTTCAAAGATAAGCAGGACCCGACGGATCTGCTGCGCTTTGGCTTTGCTCCCGCGGAGATCGAGCGTAACGGTATCGACGATGCTGCCAGGGAGGTGGCATTCGGGCGCGCCCTCGGCGCGGCAGTAATTACGGGGCACATTGCGATGGATCAATACGACCGGGGGTTGCATCTCGTGCGGCATTTCGAGGAGCGCAACCTTCTCGGTCCGGACCTTCTGTTCAGTCATGCCGCCAGCTTGCACGACGACGAACTCGAGGCCGTGGCCCGACGGGGCGTATCTTTGTCGAGCACTCCGGACACGGAGTTGCAGATGGGCATGGGCCACCCGGTCGCCTTCCGGGCGCAGAAGAAAGGCTGCACGGCGAGCCTCGGTTGTGACGTCGTCTGTAACAATCCGGCTGATATGTTCCAGCAGATGCGCCTCCTGCTGCAGGCGCAACGGCATCAAGAACATCATGAGTTGCCCGGATGGGGCCCGCCACAGGATATTTCGAGGAGATGCGAGGAGATTTTGGAGATGGCGACGATGGGCGGAGCGAGGGCCGTCGGGCTGAAGGATGTGGTGGGGAGCATTTCGCCCGGGAAGCGGGCGGACGTGCTCATCACGAGGTGTAACTCCACGAGGTTGGCGCCCGTGCTTGACCCAGTCGCGGCTCTGGTGTTATATGCCAATGCCAGCGATATTGACACCGTGTTCATTGATGGCGAGGTGGTGAAGCAGGATGGGAAATTGGCAGGGGTGGATTGGCCGGAGGTGAGGGACGAGTTGAGGCGGTCAACAAGGGACATCTTTGAAAGGTCGAAGAAGGCGCCATTTGAACAGATCAAGGTAGAGGTCGACAAAGTCATGAGCAGTTTTGCGAGGGTGAAGTCGTAGATATTGCCAGATGGTGGTATTGGCGGGCTCTGCTCGCACGCTCAATATAAGGTTGTTGTTTAGTGATACCCGGGCACAGTTGGCTTCAAACCCTCAAAGCAGTCATATTACTTTTGGCCTTTTGAAAATGTGCCCACTATTTGAATGGCAAACTCGAGGGGAGGGGAGAATGCGTAGCATGGCCAAACAAGAGCTCATTGGAACTTGGGGAGGTGTCAAAGGTTTCCAGTTGTGGAGGAAAGCCGTGACCTCTCACGTCGGAGAGTGCAGTGACTATTGCCTGAAGACCTTCAATAAGGCCTAGATAAACACGCACGGTGAGATTGTTGATCTGTGATTCACAAATGCCCAACAGGAAAGCGACGAGTGCAGAATCCTTGGTACCATGCAGAACGTTTACTTGCTGCTTGCTGACTACCTAGATATTGCAAAGGGCGCAACCGGCATATACGGTGTCGCAACCTCATTGTTCCCCACAGTAGACCATAGATCGCACAAGTCAAGACTTGCCGGGCTGGGCTCGAAGTAGGAGAACTCCATTGGCTGGCCATTCGGGAAGATATCGAGCATCTCTGGATCGTGAAAAGGGCGGAAGAAATCTAGTGACTCGATTTCTGGCAAATCCAGCTCAACTGGTAGCTGTTGATGAATCGAGGGAGGAGCTGAAACATGGTCCCGATGTTGCTGAGGGAGCGAATTGGTCCTCTGAGACGAGGAGTGAGTGAATTCGGGGTAGGATTGGGAAGCAGCTTCGTTCTTGCTGTGTTCCGCAGGACCCGTAGACCACGGTCCGCCGGCGGATGGTTGATCGTCTTCATCTTCATCAATTCCAAGATCACCAACCTCCTCGCCAGACTTTGTCAACGCATCCCCATTCCTCCACAAGATGTCGTTGTGTCCGAGGATAGATTGTCTCGCGTGTCTTGCATTGATTCTGAAGCTTGTCAGCTTTGCCGGGTCAACGAGCCTCGGCTCATTGTCAAGGACGGTCGCATGCTTCGCATGAATTTTGTAAATGCAGCGGACGTGACTCTCCTAGAAGGCGTTACTGTCAGCTATAGCTATCCCCTCCTGTCTGCAAAGGATGTATCATACCAATAGAGCTGTAAATCTCCAGTACTTCCCCAACACTTGGATCAGCTTGACGTTTGCCCTGACATTGTCCTGCGCCCTCTGCCTGAGCGTAGGCTGACTAGACCAGATCCAAGGGATCTGAATCGCGCACCCGGAATATGCGGCGTAAGCGACAAAGGAAGGTATGGCACTAAGTTTGTGCGAACTGGAGAGCACCGCATCAATGAGCTCTGAAGCAGCGCAAGCATGCTCGTAAGCCAGCTGGGCGGATGCTTTCCTTGCTGAGATCCAGGTGTGATCCGCAGGACTCCAGCAGAACAGGGGTACGATAGAGGCGTGAAGAGCACAGAGACATTGGTGATAGACAATGTGGATGAGTAGCAACTTAGGAAGAATGCCGTGTGCCACAACTGGAATCTTGGCAGGCGTGAGCTGAAGTGATTCGGGGAGTGTGGTCCACCAATTGGACACTCGATCACCAAGGATATAAATGGCACTGAGTCTTTCGCCGGTGCTGGACTCTGGGGACTTTATCAGAGTATTGACCTCGGACCTATGGTGACCTCAACCATCAGCGCTTGTCAAGATTCGTAATGGTGGTAGAGCACCCTTACCAGAACGTCAGGCCTTTCACCAATTCACCGTAGATGCTGCCATTGCCTGCCCCGGATCTTAAGCTCGCCCGGGGACAGGTGGGCAACCCAGCTTCGTAGTCCTCCTCTTTCCATGGCATAGT
The DNA here is from genome assembly GCA_000835435.1 of Phialophora macrospora. NCBI lineage: Eukaryota > Fungi > Ascomycota > Eurotiomycetes > Chaetothyriales > Herpotrichiellaceae > Phialophora > Phialophora macrospora. The sequence goes on along the minus strand of KN846958.1, from coordinate 763,187 downwards.
CAGCTTCGATATGTTATCTCCCGCCCCTACCAAGAAACCCAACTCAATGGCATGGCAGTGCATAAGATAACATGCCCAGAAGCGGCGGCGGCGTATCTCTAACGCGAACGAATCGTCCACGTACGGTCTCTCAGTACCAAGGCCAAGGACGTGTGATATCTGCGCAGCGTTACCTAGTATCTTTGTCAGTCGGCATTGTCCTGGAGCCGAGTTCAGGAAAAGCAATTTATCAACCTTTGTGAATAGCCGACCTTCGCCATTCGCCCTGGCTGTACCAAAAGAGAGCAAGATTCATGAATGTCACGACGTGATCTTCAGTCGGATTTTCAACGTCTTGGAAGGCGAGCTTGCCTGCTTGATCCGCCCATTCGGTGTTAAAGTTGTGGTCGCGCAGAATTGATCTGTCATCGACGTCTTGGTAGAAACTAAGCAATCAGAGTTAGCCACGGCCACGGGGTGAACCACAATGTCTTACTTTAAGGCAAAAGCACATACACTCAGTAAGACATGCTGACAAGCTGCACCCGCGGCTATCGCGTCAACGAAGATTCGCCTATGCAGGAGGAGGGAGGCGTTGTAGACGTTGGCATAATAAACGTCGACAAGAGTGGTGATAAGACTCATGGGAATGCCAAGGTAGGAAGAGGTCTTGATCGAGGATGGCATTCGAGGTTTGGGCATTTGCCATTTTGTGGCTGAAGGCTGTGTAGCATGCTGAGCCGTTGCGCAGGTTGAACGCGCCTCGGCGTTGCTCGAATGTGAGCGAGGCGAGTTTTTGGCTCCCAAGCTGGCAGTCGCTGTGGATGGATTGGGAGTCCTGCTGTCGCTATCCGTGGCATAGTTGCAACTGTGTTTCAATCTCGAGCATCTTCTGCAGGCTGGCTTCTCTCCACTGCAGCGAACCTAAATCGACATCAGAGTTCGCCTGCCTATTCACAAGTCGCCAGCACAACTTATGACCTTGCAGGTTCCGCACCTTGTGGGTTTTGCAACGACTACACGCTTTCCTCGGTCGCCCTGCGCCGGCTAACATGATTATGCTCAGGGCACCCCGTCAATGCCACGAAGCTGAAATTTTCCGATCAAAAATGGAGCGAAGGCTACTGATGAGATAGCATCGTCTTCAAGCAGTCTCAGTGGATCTTAAAGCCATCACGTTCGGAAAATGGGGGAGTCTTGAGGCAGGATCGGAAAATCACTTGACTTGCGGAGGAGAGCCAAGAGCGCCGGCTGACCGTGTCCCCGCGATCCATTCGTTATGTGACGAGGTGAGACAAAGACGAGCAACCCACGACTCAGACATCAGCATGTAAATAGGGAAGCGTTGGCGTTGCGGAGACGCATCTTATGGCCCGGTTATCTCCAGAGTCCCATCCTGACGGATCAATCAGTCGTCGTTGCCGCTTTTCGGAATCTCATTGGCTCCATCTCCAAGGTTTTCACGATATCTTTCTCCTCCCACAACAACAGGCTGGCAATCTTGTAGAACAAACAACATTCGCGTCCATTCAGTCTTGCTAGGGTTCCTCCATGCGTGGTTGGTGGCTCGCTGTACTGCGACGTCCCCACGCTTCAGGACAGTCACACTGCCGTCGTCCAGTTCCATCTCGATAGTGCCCTCCAATACCACTCCGTAGTCGAGGCTCTGAGTACGGTGCATAAGTGGAGAACCTCCAGGGCCGAAGTCGACTATCCGACACACGGTGCCGCCCTTCTTGACAAGACCAAGCTGCCCGCTGGCCATGGTTTCTTGGTGAGATTTAATGTCTGCATCGTCGTTCAGAGACACTGGAAAGTTGTCTGTTGTATAAACCACGTTGAATCCCACTGCTCGTTCAGGAAACCACGCCCACTGGTTTGGAGACGACGAGTGGACGGCCGCTTTCCCGGCAGGGTTGTGAGTTGTTATGTGGATGGTGGGATCGGAAAGACCAGACGGAAGCGGTTCTGTTGAAGACATTGCAATTTTCGATGTCTGTCGAATATGAGGACGTCGCTGTGTGCGCAACTGGGTGTCAGCAACGAAATACCTGAGAAATCTTTTGAGGTAGCAGTGCTCAGAAGTTCGTAGGACAGGGTGATGATAAACCAGAGACTAGACAGTCCAAGACCTCGTGTTCTCGTGCATCAGCTGCTTTTGTAAGCATATCACCGTGTGCAAACGAACACGGAGAGGGGCTAGGACCTCGAATCGCCTCCATGGTCGGGAAACTTAGCCTACACAATCGGAAAATTCATACATTGGGTGGCCCGAAATGGGTGAGCCGAGCAATTCTCACCCATGACTTTCCATTATTCACGCGGTACCGAGCATGCGCGACCTTCATTCAGCGATATAGACCGCAATCCCCGTGGAATGAAGCAGTGTTCTCTCTCCGCTAGGATGGCAGGAAGTTTAGTCAACATGCTTCGTACCTTGACGAGTTCATGTTTCAGCATAATTTTGCTGCGTCTGAGGTTACAATAGCCCCCAAGTCACAATTGCCAAGATTCGCCCCAGACAAATCCTAATAAAGCTGCAAACAGGAGAGAGTGAACCGAATGGACAGTATTGCAGGACGCCAATTGGGAACGTTGGGTGAAGCTTCCATTATCAATCTTGCGCGATCGACGTTCAGGTACCATTCATCTGCAAAATGAAACATGCCAGGGTATTGGCGTGCTTGGGGGTCACCTTCTGAGACCGGATCTCAAAGGTTGGGGGTGATTATTCGTTGATCGACCAAAATGCCCCTGAGGCAGAGAGACTTCAAGAAATTCCGGGGAACTTGCCTGTTTCAGGGGGGCCGTTCCGAGGACCTCGTGGTAGAGCAGCAACACAACGGTGCTGCATCGTCTGAGGGAGCACATCCGACATGGGTCTTGGAGGTCTACTGTCTCAACCGTGTGCTCTGCCGAAGCCGGAGCAAATCATCCTCCAGCATGGTCCCTGACCATTTACTTAATTCTCCCAAGCACAGTGGTGCATAATTTGGCAGGATCCCGGTTTCCGGAAATGTCGGAAATGACGGAGTAAGCAGGGGCATTTGTGAAGGAGCTGCCTGGCACTCAAGCTTTTGTTCTTCTGTCCCGCCCGAACCCACAGGAGAAAACATGGGTGCAAACTTTACCCAGGTACCAATTCTTCCAGACTCTGGGGTACAGTAGTTTGAATGGACGAAGATTGGATGGGAGACCAGAAACGACACCGATGGCGGGATCGCATTGCCTTTGTGATTTTCTTGCTCGGGTCACTCATGATGTCGGCACGCCAGCGAGTCGACACCCTTGACAAAAGATGACAGTGGAAAATGGCTCCCTGATAGGGACGTAAGTACAAGATAAGGGATGCATTCGGAGGCCGTATTGCAGGGCCTAAGCCCTACAGCTTTGCTATTCTCAGGCCGTTGGAACATAGAGGAGTGTGTGGGTGTAACGTGAACTTTCCGGCACAGCCACAAGAATAGAAAACGCAGGGGTTGCCGCGACATGGAGCTTTTCCGGTGGTAAGCTCCAGGACCGACGTGGCAGGTGATCGGGGCGCCGCTGCGCGTGGTGTGTAGTGATTTGAACAACACGGCCAACTTGGGAAAGACGATGACCAACGACAGAAGCGGCGAATCGAGCGTTGATCTCTGACGCAAAAGTTGGGAACAGAACTAGAGTTGCTGGAGGTACTTTTGTAGTGCTGGCGAGAAGTGTTAGTACGGTGCTGCGGTAGATTTGAGTCCCATTGCCACCGCCATCGTGGAGAGGCCGCAGCCAGCCGTTGACTAACGATGACAATACCAGTCATGCGGCCTGGAAACGCCCATTTGATTTGGGATTAAATGGATACTCCATCCCTCGCGCGATAGACACCGTTTGGGTATGTGGTTTTGAAGTGAGCACTGAATTTGAGGAACTCCACAGGGACCCGCGAACACCCCCCCAGCAATGCTGTATCCTGCACGCCCCAGGCTTCCTCTGCGCCTGTAAAGCGTAAAACACCACATCCCATTGGCTTCGCTCGCCTAGCGAGCAAAGGAACGAGGTCGGTACATGACTCGACGTAATCTGTTGCTGCCAAGGCACCCTGCCTCCAGATGGGCGGTCCTTTGCGGAGCCTGCATAGGCCTTCAGTGGACTAGACGCTGACCATTTGCGCAGGCAGACCAGACCCTCATCTGAGCCCACCGTCTCGCATCAAACAATCCGCGGTTACCACCTGACTATTCCACTCTCTGCCCCGTGCTTGTCCCGCGGGCTCCAGTTCTTCGAGAAGACTGACGGGTCCAAAGGCCTCCACGCCCAGCCCAGCCGCCGAAGACGAAAGCCTAACCCCAATTTCTCGAGCCAAGCGGCTGGCTCAGGTAAAAAGTACGGACACCAAGCAGACCTTCCAGCTAGGCTCTCGCATTTGACTTCACTTTACATAACTCATCCTCCATCGTTGCCGTGCCCATGCCTTCTCAACCTCCACTTTCAACACTTGTCTAGACCTCGGTCTTCAACCGCCTCGCCGTTGACAAGCACGGCGACGTTTCTTCACCAACTCAACTACCGACGCCTCCTGGCGCTCTTTTTGGTCGGGTAGGGAATTCCACCAACCACGGGCCGAGGACGCACAGCCCCCTCCTCGCACGCGTATTTGCTCGCTCACCTCAGTGAACACCAAGTCCACCGGAGACATCCCTATCATCACGAAATGCCATATTCGGTGCCTCGATCGATATAATGAAGTGATCGAGCGCAACGTCGCACCGGACGGTTTGTTCACTTTCCGCCATGGCTTCTGCCGACGGCTCGCCCGTCGACCGCAAAAGGCAGCTCTCAAAACGTTCATCGAATTCGTATACTTCGGAGGAATGGCGGAGGCACCGACCACTGATCACCCAGCTGTACTTTGAAGAGGGTCGGACGCTCAAGGACGTGGCGGAGTACCTGAAACGTGAATATGATTTTGGTCCGACGTATGTACTTTTGTCGCCTAGCCCCGCCTGTGTTGCTAACGTGTCCCCTTCGCCAGAGAGCGCATGTATAAAAGCCGGCTTCATACATGGGGCCTGGATAAGAAGAAGAAAGAGCATGAAATGCTCGATTTGGTTCGCCAAGGTTTGCAACAGAAAGGTGATGACAAGGACAAGGTCTTCTTGGTTAGAGGAAGGCAGGTCACGCTCGCCGATGCTTTACACTACTTCAACCGCAAAGGTATCAAAGATCCTTCAAGTCTACTGGACCCTCAACGCTCGGTATCAGGCGAATTGTCATCCCCAGACGATGCTGACGTAAGGACGCCTTTATCATCCAACGACGACACGCTCAATGCAAGTCAAGACCCAGAGGATTTCGAGATGACCCGAAGTCCGATGGAGATGGACGACCAGGAAAAGCCGACTATAGCGCTGAGGTTGAGAGCCTCAGAATTCGCCGCCGAACGTCTGGCCATTCTGCAACAGGCGCTAAATATACCCGACCTTCCTCCAATGCCCCCGTTTCGGACCCTGTCTGTTGAATCGACGGTAGTTCAGGCTCAGGTTTCACCCGAGGACCAACGATATCTCGACGGCATCTTCCAGAACATGCAGAATCACTTTATGAATCTATTCACAGCACGAAACCTCTCCATTCGGAACACAACCGGCACTTGGACCGCGACATCGGATGACGCTCTCGCGGACCGGTTCTACTATTCCATGTACCACGGCTTCTCCTTCCTGTGGAATGGACAGCGGGACCGGGCTTTCGACAACTTCTACAAGGCCTTCGCTCTAATCGAGGGTTTGCTGAAAGATGATCACGTTGGCTTCATGATCTATATTTTCGACCTCATCATTCGCCATGACGGGACGGGATACGAAGAACCGTTACTCATGCTGTTGCAACACTTGGCCGACATGGCCAAGGCTGTCTTCGAGTCCGAAGAACACCCCATCTATGTGGTTGCCACAACCATGCACAATGCCACTGTTTCCCGAGCCTGGCTCGCAGAGTCTACATTACGCCGGTTGCTGGACTTCTTCCAAGACAGCATAGGATACTTCCATCCAGAAACAATCGCTCTACTACAGACGTTTGCGAGCGGTCTGCTGAACCGAGAACGATTCGCCGAGGCCGCGGTCCGATTTCAACAACTCGTTGACGCCTTTGAGACGACGGTCAACAAACGATGCTACGACGTTTGCTACGCCTTGCGATCCACTTCCGAGGCTTATTTTCACATGGGTCAATATATGCAGGCCCTCCAGGCCATCAAGGCGGCGTTGGAACGGTCCCAGACGTTGCCTCGCCCGGAAGAGCGTGAGATCTACGTGCGGTGTCTGCGGGGTATGGCGGAGATCTCGCACAAAATGGGGCGGAAAGATGAGGCCGTCGAGACGATGCAACATGTGGTCGACGTGTGTCGAGACGCATTCGGACCCGAACACGCATTCACAAATCGAGCCAAGATGCATCTCAAGTCGATCCTCAAGGGTGATGCTGCGGCCTCGTCTGCCATCCCGCCGATGGTTTACAGGCTGGGCCGTGGTGGCAATGCAGCCAAATACATTTGGATTTCCCGGTCCAGTCCTACTCGGCTACAGGCCTGACGCGAATTTCCAGAGGTCAGAAAGCATACGACTGTTACGAATGTTCATGACGGAGTTGGTGACACACTGGTTATGCTGTTCAACTGTACGGTTCACATACCCTTCTGGCGTCGCATTATTTGGGAAGCGTGGCTTACGGATGAGATGGCGAAGACCTTTCATGTGAGAGCGCTTGATTGCGTATTCGTATTGCAGATATGCTGCGTCATCTCCTTCGTCGCACGCCATGCCGACGATGACCACGCCAAGTGGTGCAGGATTTTGGTCGCCCGTCGTCGGGTGTTGGCCCTGATGTTGTATGAGCATCCGCTCCTCGGGACCTTTTGCAAATGAATGCTATACGGCAATGACTCCTGTCAAACTCAAGGCGCTGTGATCGATCACCGGACTTCGTCCGTCCTGAGAGCAAGGGAGGGCCGAAAGACCTTCGACGCAGGATGTGCGCGGACGACTTCAATGCGAAGGACTCGTACAAACCGGCACGAAGGGTGCCGCATGTCGGACTGTGAGTGGCGAGGGCATTTGTGGAGGGCCCTAGCTCAATCGATAGCCCGGGCCTAACCAAGCCATCGCGCCCTGTTCATTGTCCACCATTTTATGTAGGAGCGGGACCAATTACTAGGCTCAGAAGCCGCTAGCCCAAGCTGAATATAGCAACAAAGACCCTGCTAAACCTTCCCTTGAAAACGGCGTTGGTGGTCCGGAGAGCCTCATGGCTACTGGGGGCCAGACCTTGCTGTGAGCGTGCAGAGAACCCCGCCTAAATCTCTACCTTCGATTCCCCAGCACCTGCATTTCTGCAAGACACAAACGGGGGTGTTGCACAACTGCCGACTCCGATCTGGTTTGATCAAGACGAGGATATCCCGTACGTAGCATGAAAGGTACGCTTCAAAGTAAAGCATGAAATCACGCCGAGCTACGAATAAACTGCCTTCTTTGTTGGTAGGGGCAAGTTTTGGCTGGCAGACGCCCATTTGAGGCCGCGGGAGCCCCTCCGTCGAGCCCCTCTGCCCCTGACGCTACCCCGGTCCTCTGTACACGCATTCGTACAAAGACGCACCAGCCGGAGTCGGCTTCGGACTTGCTCGATCCGTGTGTGGAAGATTGTTGACGGTGATGCTGATTGCCGCATTTCCTCACCGCGATTTCTCAAGACTCGATATAAACGTCGTCGCAGCCTGCACTTGCCTCCAGAGCGCATCACGCACACTCGCTTTACTTTGACCATTAGCCCACCATGGTCTCAGCCTCCGAGAAATACTACATCAAAGATGCCCTCACCAAACCTGCGATCCACCACGAATCCTACCAGAAGTTGTGGGAAACAAAATGGAAGGCTCCTGTATGTGGTCGACATGAGAAGCAAGGCCGAGATGAGGTAACTGACATGAGGGAAACCAGTGTGCAATGGGAGTGTATCCGTTCATGTTTGGCAGCATCAAGGACTTCGAGCCAATTGCGGAACAGATCATCAAGGTCAGCATGGACAGTTGCTCCCTCGAAGCCCAACCTAAGCAGCGTTGCAGAAAGGCTTGAAGGAACCCTACGACTGGGACGAATATGCGCAGAACTACTTCCCTAAAGCGGAGGAATTGGCCAAAATCGCCGAAGATGCAGAGAAGGCTGGCGAGAAGGAGAAGGCCTCTGAATACTACCTCCGAAGCTCGGCCGTCTACCGCATCTCCCGCTTCCCGACACCTCGATCGGCAAAGCAAAAGGAGGCCTGGACGAAAGGCAAAGAAGTCTTCTACAAGGGCACGGCGTCAGTGATGCAGGCTCATGCACAGGTGGCGACTACGGCTGACCTGGAATAGTCTCCTGGAGCACCCCATCGTCGAAGTCAAGATCCCCCACAAGCATGCGATCCAAGGCGAAGGCGACGTTGTTCCTGTCAACTTCCTCCTTCCTCCCAACGCCTCAGCGCAGTCGCCCGCTCCGTGCGTCTTGATTATCACTGGCCTCGACGGTTATCGCACGGAGCTCGCGGTCTGGCAGCAAGGATGGCTGCAGAAGGGCGTCGCAACTGTCATCGCCGAGATCCCTGGCACCGGCGACTCACCTGCTCTCCGGCAAGACCCTACCAGCCCCGATCGTCAATGGTCCAGCGTGCTTGACTGGATTGACACCCAAAAGGCGATAGACAACAAGAAGGTGATTGTCTGGGGCTTCTCAACAGGCGGCTACTATTCGCTCAGAGTTGCCCATACACATAAAGACAGACTGTTTGCTTGTATTAGCTTGGGTGGTGGATGTCATCATGTAGGCTGTGTTCAATGGTTCCCGCGAGCATTCAGGCTAACTTCTTCAGATGTTTGACCGAGAGTGGCTTGAAAATGTCAACAAGCTCGAGTATCCCTTCGACCTGGCGAGCACCCTCACGTACAAGTTCGGGTATCCTGACCTCGAGTCGTTCATCCAAGATGCTGGCAAGTTCTCGTTGTTGAACGATGGAACTCTCGAGAAGCCTTGCACCAAGATGTTGTTGGTCAACGGCAACGACGATGAGATCTTCCCCATCGACGATATGTTTGTCGCCCTTGAGCACGGTGGCCCCAAGTTGGCCAGGATGGTGAAGGGCAAGAAGCACATGGGTGTAAGTACCCTCGGATCTCAGACGGCGTCGATAAACCAGCAAAAGCTGACAGTGACTAGGAACCCGATAGCTTCTTCATTATTTTGAAGTGGATATACGGCGTCCTCGGACTCGAAGGGAACATCATGGACCAGATGAAGACGTTGCCTTCTCGCACTAAGTACTAAGCATGGTTGTGACCGAACATACTGGAAGAAAGCAGAAAATTCGATTCATTGTACAATGTTCGGCCTCAGATGCATAGCGAGGAGGATAAAGCCTTGAGGAAAGACGGCATTGGTTAGCGAAAGAGTAGCATACTGCGAAAGATGGCCATGAAGTACTCGATATCAACAAATGCCGTTCATTCTCGCTCTTCTCGTCGTCTCAATGTCTTCAATGTCCCACTAGCTGACTCATGCACACGGTCACAGTATAACCGTTGTGAAAGCGGACCGCTTTCCAACTGCTGATCGGGATCTGGTTATGGCGGCCTGTTGTTATCGCATTGAGGTATCGAAGCAGCTTTATTTGCGGCGCGCTTTCTCCATCGGTACTGGGGTCGTTAGCAATACCAAGCAACGCCTATCAGCGCCCACTGCATGGGCGATCGATGGCGGTCTAGCCTATCACCGGGAACCCCACGCGATTTTGACGTGCCCTGACGTCCGACATTTGGCGGACTCTTTTCCTTGCTTAAGCCCAACAAGTTGAATGCGACTGGACATATAAGAGCCCGTACTGGTATTCTTTGCGTGAAAGCCAGACCGTCAAGGACACCGTAACCTTCACTTTCCTTCTGCTCCCCCACTTGTCGAAGGGAACTTCGCTACCAATACCTTGCTGGTCGGGCAGTTCGCGCTTTACCATTTGTCCGAACGCGCGGGTCAGATCGATTGTCCGCAGGACATAATGCTTCGATATCGGCTCGCCTGAAGTCAGCATTGCATATCAATCCGGAGCCTACCGTCAGGATAACCGCACCCGGCCCTGAGTATTCCATCTGAGGCAGCTCATGCTGTGCGTTCAAGAAGCTCCTCTCCCACATCGAAAGCAGACCGTCACAGGACAATGCCACAATGGTGACCAACGTTTTTCGACGAATGAGTACTGCCTACACTCTGGATACGGGTGGTTCGAGCGCAGAGTCGTCCAGAAGGCCGTCAGCAGCCGACATTCACGCTTCGCGACTTCCGAGCCTCGCAACACTGTCGTTTCGTCTTCCCTCCCGATCCAAGAGATCACACTTATTGAAGGGACTTGTCGCTGGGTCTGAGTCTACGTGGGTAAATCCGAAAAGATCCTGTCTTGCGTGCTGATGGCTCCTGAACAGGCAAAGGCTATGGGAGGCTCTCCTTGGGCTCCCTGACGAGATCACCACGCAGATCCTTTGTTATCTTCCCTTAGCCGACATTTTCACCCTGCGCTTGGCTTCTCGCTCCGTTCACGCGTACCTGCAATATCACGCGGGGCCGATCACCCGGTCGATACTCCTCCAGACAGCGTACGAGCATACCACCGACTATGAGGGTCGTCTTAATCACGACAAGGCGAGATACCTCTACAACTACATCCACACCATTTATCCTCCTCCGCAGCCGTGTACCTCGTTTGACTATCTGCTCCAAACCCTAAAACGACAAGCCCAGGTGCAGAAGATGTTGCAGGTATTGACGAATTGGCTGCAAATGAAGGTCTATGTGTTGCCCAAGTTCAAGAGATGTGACAACTTCAACCCCTACAAACATAGGCTAATGCGGAGGCTACAAGTGGCGGCGTGGACAATGTATCATTTCCTCGAGAACCATCGGGCTATTCTCGTCTCGGAACACCCCAGCCACAAGGCCAGGCCCGTTCCGGATACTGTGGTTCCTGATGGCAGATGCTTCTGGTGTCTTGAATCTGTCAGAAAGCTCCTACTAGCCTATCCGGGAACGGAGATTGTACCGGCTTACCATTTCTACGAGCTGTGTCGCCAGCATCTGCACGCTCTCAGTAGGGCTCCATCGGCTGGGAGACTTCGAGCAAGGAGGTCGCCCAGCGATGCCGATCTGGTGCAATTCATTGTGCTCGGGGGCGTTGCCGAGCTGTCTAGGCTAAGCTTGCTGAAAGGGTCGTCCAACCAACGCATTGAGGTCATTGCCAATTTCGTGGACAAGGTATCAAGCGCAGCAATTCAGCAGAGGATCCGCGCCAATGCGTCATCCTCGTCCTCTCAGACCGACCGTCAATCACAGTTCGACGACCTGATCGCTCCTCTCCAGACTCCGTTTCACCTCATTCATCACAGTACGATATCTGCCTTACCAGACCTGCAAGATTTCATCACCGGCACGGAAGAATGGGTCACGGAGATGTACCTCCGGGTATATTCAGGGGATCAGATTGTTAGTGCTTGGGGATTCATCACCAACATTCTGAACGGGAAGAGCGAAGAGGATACAGGAACAGAAGATAGGCACGGACCGAAAGGCGCAGACAGTGACCTCGACTTCCTAGCACCTTTAAAAGGCCTCGATGAATGACTTCTGGATCGACATCCTTGAAACGCTTCGATGAATGGGTCCTGCGGTCAGAACCTGAAAAGTTTCGATGAATGGATTCTGGGCCAGCACCTCTGACATGGTTAGTCGTGCTCCCCACTAACGACGTACAGCACCTGCTGCGTATGTGAGTTCGTCCCGCGACATAATGGAACCGTAGGTCATGTTCAGGATGATTTTTGAAGTCGGTCGGGTCGTTGAGGCCACCACGATCAATCGGTCAGGTGGTACCTGCAAGCCGCTCCCGAGTGACATTGAACTGCTTTCCGGCTGTTCTGACGAAAGGCCGCGACTTTGGAAAGCAAGGCCTAGGGGTCTATTGTTCCTTGAAAGGAACCGCACTTGATCTACAGCATCTCTTCCGCGGGTTCGAAAGTTCTTTCTGAGGACGAAACTCGGCATTTCTATCTATGATCAGCCCTATTTTAGCTATTCACTATCTCGTCCTCACAATGGAAAATCATTCTGTTCATGAATGGAAGACTTCTCTCTCCCGGCCTTCCCGGGAGATATACTGCTGTATATCTGTCTGTCTCGACCCACCGTCTCAAGCCTTCAGCGGAACGGTATCTACATAGAGATTACCCAGCATGTATTCTGGATACCGATCACCTGTAATCTCCGCGGCCTCAACCTTGGCACGAATCTCCTGCTCCTCTTCCTTGGTCAACTGGATCTTCAAACTGCCCATGTTCTCCTCGAAATTCTTCACCTTGGTCGTCCCGGGAATCGGGATGATGTTGTCCCCTTGAGCCATGAGCCACGCCAGCGTCAACTGACCCGGCGTGGCGCCTTTCTTCTCAGCCAGTGCAGATATCGCGTGCACAAGTTCGATGTTCTTCGGGAAGTTCTCCTTAGAGTACCGAGGCATGACTCTTCGTCGATCATCCGGTTCAAAGTCGTCGTGGGACTTGATCGTTCCGGTAAGGAAACCGCGACTGAAAGGCGAGTATGCCACAACCGCGACGCCCAGTTCTCGGCAGGCTGCCAAGAGGCCGTTGTGTTCGATATCCATGGAAAACGGCGAGTACTCGACCTGTACGGCGGCAATGTGGTGCACCTTACAAGCCCGCCGAAGGGTTTCGGCGGAGCACTCGCTGAGCCCGAGATAGCGGATCTTGCCTTCCTTTTTGAGTTCGGCCATTGTCTGCACTGTGATCTCGATGGGCTGTTTCGGGTCGATACGATGGCAGTAGTACAGGTCGATCGCGTCGCCGGGCTCCAGGCCCATGCGTTTGTGAGATTTGGCGCATGCTTCGCGGATGTAAGCCGGGTCATTTATCACCTTTGATTTGCCGTCAGGAAGTCGAACGTTGGCGAATTTGGTGCACAGGAAGATCTTGCTTCGATTGCCCGTCTTTTTGAACCATCTGTGAAACATGAGTGAGTACCAAGTATGCTTCGCTACGCCGTTCGGTATGGAGGAGAACCCACTGTCCAAGCAAGTCCTCGCTGTCTCCGTACACATCGGAAGAATCCCAGAACGTCTCGCCGGATGCAAAGACATGGTCTAGAAAGGCCAGCCTTTGGTCGTCTGGCAACTTCTTGCCGTAAAAGATTGACAGGCCCATCAAGCCAAAGCCCAAGGCCGTCACTTGTGGCCCATCCTTTCCTAGTTGTCGTGTGGGGAGATTGGGTGCCATTTTTGTTCGCCTTGATCTGCTTTGCACGCTTCAACTCTGTACAGATTCACGAGAAGCAGTCGGAGGAAGAGACATCCTAACGATGGACGTATGCCTTTTATCTCCGCCTCTGTGCGTCATGCCCTCACAATGATGTTTAAAGGTATATGCAATCGCGTGGCCGCAATGCCCCTCATGGACGGGGTTACGCCGGTATGTGGCCGGGATGCGGGGGAAAGTCTCAGAGGTGTTTGCCGTAGATTTACTGCTCCCATTGCGGCACGTCGGCTTTTTCGACTCTTCTGCTGCACTGGTCATTTTCAGCTCTCTCGTTTCTGGCCCGTTCACGATGCAGTTGTGAGAACTACTCAGTACCGAGTGTTGTGGAGAGCCTTAGTATTTAAATTGAACTGAGGCTCTTGGGATCCCAAAATGGCCGCTTGGCGCTTCTGACGACAACAGAACTTACGAGGCACACATTGCTCGGTCCGGAGGCTGGCATGCATATGCGTAAATAGTCCTTCGATCATGGTTTCCAGGCATCACGCAGAGCCTTTATTGACGGACCGCATAGCATCAAGCTGACAGAGCAGTAATCTTCGGGGCACCATTCACTTTCCACAATCAGTCCAATATGCTGATTGGAATGGGGTTCCCAGTATCTGGGTCCTGACCTCGATACCACTTTGCCGATTCCCAAACGCAGGAGATCGGCGACGCTGCGGAACGATTGGATGTTTAGAATGCCTGGGTTATACAACGGGATGGGGCTGAGATAAAACGACGATACTTCGCTCCTCGGGCCTCTTGACGGCGTCAGTATCATCAAGCCACGTACCTGCTAGTGAGAATTGGGCAACATTGAATATCGGAATACGACCTTGCCGTGAACCTAACTCGAGCGACTCTTCAGAGCTTGATGGCAACAAGGAAGCAAGTCAATGGATACAGACACCTAACAGATTGGCATACATGACTTTTGCGAGATGATGCCGATATATGGGCTGGAAATGGAAGCCATGCCGCATTGTTGGCGGCGTACGGGCAGGATGGTGTTTTCAGGCGAAGACACGGTCAGCACATCACACAGTAACCGCGCGTCGCAAGCGAGGTCGCGGGATTGTGAAGAGCTTGAAAGGAGGCACGTAGGATGATGGAGTGCAAGCATGATATTTTAGACCTCGCCGTAGGATATTTTCTGCTCTTGGGTACAGTTCGGTCGGCCGTAGGATATTGCCCGCAACCCCGTGGTCAACTTTCCACCGAACCACCCCGCGCGAACGAACACTGCGACAACAAACCAAGTCGAGCTCTCTCTCGTTGAAAGGGACCTTTCTTTCCCGGCCTGTCTTGCACACTTCCGCCTGGAATCCTTGCCTGGACTGACCCGAGCCCAGCGGCTGAGCTGCCACCAGCATGGCAAGCGAAGTCCAATTCGACGCAGCCTTGTAAGCAAGCACTCGGGACAGCAGCGGCACTCTAGAAGAGTTGATGCTAAGATAATCCCCTCCAGGGACCTCCTCCGCCGCCTCCCGCCCACTTCGATTCCCCAGCATCTCACCAACATAACAGCCCTGGTCCCGTCACTGACAGAAGATCTCCTGTCATCCGTCGACCAACCCCTCTCCTCGCAAAGATGCCCCTCCACCGGCCGCGACTACCTCCTGTGCGACTACAACCGCGACGGCGACAGCTATCGCTCCCCCTGGAGTAATGAGTTCTCTCCCGCCCTAGACGACGCCACATACCCCTCTGACCGGGTGCGGAAGATGGAGGTCGAAGCCAACAACGCGTTCGAGGTCTACAGGCAGATGTACTACGAGGGAGGCGTCGGGAGTGTGTACCTTTGGGATCTCGACGACGGGTTCGCGGGCGTTGTGCTGCTCAAGAAGAAGGAAGGAAAAGAGGCTGGGTGGGATAGTATCCACGTGTTTGAGGTTGATGAACGGAGAGGCGGGGCGACCAGTTCCAAGACGTGCCATTATAAACTCACCAGCACCGTGATCCTGCATCTGGGCCGGGAGAGTGAGAGTCTAGGTGAGTTGACACTGGCGGGCAGTATGACGAGGCAGGTTGAAGCGGACTTGGTGGTGGAGAGTGTTGGTGCCAACGGCAAAGACGGCGGGCATGTCGTCAACGCGGGACGACTCATCGAGGATATGGAGGGCAAGATGAGGAACATGCTACAAGAGGTATACTTCGGCAAGGCCAAGGATGTCGTAGGTGACCTGAGAAGCGTGGCTAGCTTGACGGGTGTCAACCGAGACAGACAGGCCCAGAGGGATGTCATCAGCAGCATGGGCGGGAAATGAATGGAGCAGGTGCCGTTCTTTTCGATGATCGTGCCGAGCGCACCTAGGCTGAGCAGGGCCGAAAATGGCTTGAGCAGGTCATGCTACGGACCGCCTTTTGGCGTGGCAAGGCCAAGTTCCTTACGAGTGAGCAAGGGATCGAGTGAGCATTCAAGCAACGCGAGTGAGCAGAGATATCCCTGTCCAGCTCAGAGCGTCCTAAGGCTATCTCCACGAGCCTCGTTTATCGAGATCATAATTTAAGAGCGGAACTCCAAGCCTCTGGGTCATCAACCAACCGTCCCGGTCTACACAAATAGAACACGAATTCATTGCAGGTCGCACCGTAGTCAAAGGCTACAGTCCTGGTCTCCCATTTGAATTACTTTGATGTGTAAAGGTCACATACAACGCAGAGCAGCATGATAGCAGAGACTGACACTGCTTCACATGGCTCATGCATCTCTGCGGCACACCACCTTCGGATGAGACAATCCGTTCCTCGTACTTCAACTGCTGTCGTAGTCATTACCAATGAGCAGCTCGACGCTGTAGACCTGAGTTTGCTAGTGCAGTTCCCTCGATGCATAGGTAGGCGTGGGCAGCAAGCTGTGTCCCAAGAGACCTATCTAGGCTTTCCAGTGATGCCTTCCTTGCAATTGAGCGTTGCGACGCATGTTACAACGATTCCAGTGACAAGTTGAGCTTTCGTCCCTAATTTCCACACTGGTGCCTTCTGCAGCCGTTGGTAGAGACAAGTTTTCACCTGTATATCCAATCAACACCAACACGGATATTTCAGAGCAGCTTCATCTGACAGCCCCCAAAGCGGCATCCAAGATCTCATCAGCGTGCCCGTCCATTCGTTGCTCAATCCTCTGTTCGTAGCTTATGTCTCTCGTCGAAGGCGGGCCAGAGTCCGCTTCTTTCCCTCTCCGCCGCGATCGCGTTCCAACTCTTGATGCTGTCGGTCCTAAAGACCCCTGCCGCGTCGTGTCTTCTAGCTCCTCAGAGTTTTGATCTTCCTCAAGGGCCCAAAATTCCATGGCGCGACTGAGGAGCGACCCAGCAACGCCACCTCCACCAGCGTCACCACCAAGCACCCGCACGGCTTCGTGGAGAGCCGTTACTGCGTCCTTTGTACGGCCGACCATACTCAACAAAACCAAGCCTCGGCTGGTATGAATGCTGCCAATGAGATTTCGCTCGTCGTAGCCACTGGCTGCACCAGTGGAACCGAGTCCCGTGCTGGTTCCTGCAAGACTCAGATGGGCAAAGGCGCTCATGCCATGTCCCGGCTCGTATGCTGATGCAGGAGCAGCCCCACCCGTAGCTGTTCGAAGACACTCATCAAATTCCGATAGCGCTTCTTCAAATCTGCTCATCCGCCTCAATGAATGTGCAAGATTGGCACGAGTGGCCACCCATGCAGTCATGTTGCACCCTAATTCCGAAGCCAGCTGAAGAGATTTGTGAAACAGCTTCGCAGCAGCTGTCAGGTTCGATTGGTGGTATAGGATGACGCCTAGCTCATTAAGTACCAAAGGGTCGCCACCAAGACTGGCGCTGTTGTTGAAGATCCGATTACCTAGATCGTCATTGGGGCCTGATCTCAATGCCCCACTACTCATCTCAAAAGCCGCCAGGCAATATTCCCAGGCCAGCTGCATGTTGTTGAGAGCGAGGTGCTGCATCCCCAAAAATAACTGAGGTAGATGACTTCCCTGAAACAATCGAGCAGCGGTCGAATACGCAGCGATGGCTTGATCATGTTCCCCCTCGGCGGCAAATGTGTGAGCGAACCCAATCCAGGCTGCTGCAGAGTGGGGATCCATCAGGGATGCCTTTGAGAAGAAACGGCGAGCTTCGGCAATACGGTAAGTGGACAGATAATATATGCCGATCGCGAGATACGTATAGGACTCGTGGGGGGCATGCGTCGCCAAGGTATGAGAAAGGTGAAAGAGGGTGTTGTGAGAACCTGTTTCGTAGAGAACGGCAAGGTGTAAGGGATAAAGGCGAGGGCTGTGACCAAGAGAGGCATTGGTGCTGCTTGAGGACGAGTCGGCGGTACTGTCAGAGCTGTTCTGAGAATTCAAGATGCTTGTGGTGATGGCAAGGGCATCGTGAAAGCGGCATTGAGTGTACAATGTTTCTGCCCGGGTAAGAAGCAAGTCCGGGTTCGACGCGAGGTTGTAGTGTGTAGAGAGAGTCTCGGTGGCGTTTGCAAGCGTTGCGGGTGACGAGTACTTTGACAGCCGAGTGGTATAAAGTAGTTTGGTGAAATGAGCAGCTTCTTGAGCGAGCGACTGGTCTTCAACACGTATCGAGTCAAAGTCCAGTTCTTCGAGAAAGGCCAGCTCTTCTGCTGGGGACATCAGGGAGTTCTTCATAAGCTGATCGAAGGCTTCGAAGCACTGGACGTCTATTCGGACTGCATCCTTGTAGCAGTCCCGCGCCCGATCAAAAGCATTCCGTTTGGCAAAACATAAGCCACGTAGATAGCACATGCCCGCTTGGAACTTCAGTTCTTTCTCCGACTCTCTGTCCCGCTCTCGCTCTTCACTGAGCTCTATCCTCTCTTTTTGAGGCCTGACGCCTCTCTGTGTAATGTTCTTCGACGAGTGGCCGTTGATATGGGCTAGTTTCCTTCTTGCATTGTGAGAGGTGGTGATGAGGTGGATAGGGTTGTCCTCCCCAAGAATCGTGAGGGCCTGGTCATATCTGCCTTGTTTGATGTAGCAGTGGGCAGCTAAGTACCGACAGGACAGGCTTCGATGTATCAGGTCCTTTCGGAGCAACAGGGCAAGTGCCCGGGTGAAGTTGTTTTGAGCAAAGTGCACTTGAGCCAGCCAAAAGGCGTCGCTGTCACTGTCTGTGGCTGTTAGTGATGGCTAACAAGAGACTGGTAGTACTCACATACTGGTTAGAGCGAGAACCTTGTCTCCAATATAGATCGCTGCCTCGTGCTGGCCCTTGTTGAGGGCATCCTGTCGCCATGGCCGCAGGTATTTGTCCATTGTTTTGACAACGCGCCACAGGTCAGTTGAGTGACCGCGTTGAGATGCATCAGCAATCTCGATGAGGGTCCTGAGGCATCAGAGAGAAGAGGATCGAGCGAGTGAAGTCTCTCTGTAACATTCTTTCCAAAAAGGAAACTTTCACATCACCTTCCATTTACCTTTAGATCGCGGCTGCAGCCAAAATACACCCACTCATCGATTGATGAAGCGAAATGTGGGGGAGAGCGACGCGCCGCCCACCTTGCACTCCGATTGGCCCCTCACTCCTTCTCTACGGTTCTTCTGCCTGCGCTCACAAGATATTATTTCTCATAACGTCGTCTCCCAGGATCAACACACAACTACGTCCACTGCCAAGTCGCCAACATGTCTGAACGAAAAGTACTCACGAAATACTACCCTCCCGAGTTCGATCCCTCCAAAATCGCTCGGACTCCCAAACACCTACGACCAACTGGACCCAAAACCATTCCAGTGCGACTGATGGCCCCTTTCAGCATGAAATGTACCTCTTGTGGCGAATACATATACAAAGGTCGCAAGTTCAACGCACGGAAGGAGACCACTGATGAGAAATACCTTACCATCACCATCTACCGCTTCTACATCCGTTGCACAAGATGTTCTTCCGAGATCACGTTCAAGACGGATCCCAAGAACATGGACTACACCTCCGAACGCGGCGCGAAACGGAATTTCGAGTCCTGGAGAGACCCCGAAAGTAGCGAACTGAAAGAAACCGATGAACAGCGTCTCGACAGGCTCGAGCGGGAAGAGGCTGATGAGGCGGAGAATGCCGAACGGAACGCCATGGAAGAGCTGGAGCAGAAGATGGAAGAAAGCAAACGTGAGATGCAGGTGGCCGATGCCCTCGACGAAATCAGACAGCGAAATGCAAGGATAGAGCGCGGCGAAAAGGGTGGCAAGGAGGAAGACGCTCTTGCCCAGGTTAGGGATATTCAAAGAGAGCAAAGGGAGCGAGAAGAATGGGAGGATGCTGAAGCTGCTCGCAAAGCCTTTGAGGCCCGCAAGGAGACCATCGAGGAAGAAGTACAGCCGATGGATGCGATCAGCACAGGCGAAACGGCAAGGCAAGATGGACCTTTCAAAGAGACAAAGCCTCCACCATCCTTCGAGAGGGTCAAGAAGTTCAAGAAACCTCTGGTGCCCGGAATAGTGCGCAAGTCCGAGCCTATTACGTCCGCTCCAGTCGGGAAACCGGGCCCAGCGCAAGCTCCAGCAAAATCAATGGGACTAGCTCTGGGCGACTACGACTCGGACGAGGACTGAACCTCAGCAACATGCAGATTAGGCATTCTGATGATAGAGGGGCTAGTCTTGCAGGTGTTCCTCTTCCCCGCGAAGATCTCGGGGGTATGGTGCAATATCTTTCTCCATCTGCCACGTCACACCAACCACCCCGGCATGATCGATGCATCTCACAGCCTATCATGCTTAGTTTCATGGGCAGGGGGTCTCATTGGCCATTGCCCTATCTCCAATATATCAGAGAGACTCGAAAACTGATAGATGAAGTCTGAGTACGTTCAGGTACAGACTCCGTGGCACACGGGAAACTATTCAGCGTGCTATCAAAGTTTACTTTGTGGGGACTTTGCGTTGTTGAACACATTCAGAGCAATGGCAGACAAGGATGTCTGGCTCAGTAAGCACCAGTCCCCCTTCTTCAGCCCCAATACTGAAGGAGTCAGTTACGGGCTGTTCATCAGGATTGGGCAAGGCTCTTGCAAAGCATGCCTATGAGACGGGTTGTCCCGTAGTCGCTACAGCTCGGAGACCTGAAACACTGTCTTACCTTCCAGACGACGACAAGAATGTTGTCAAGCTTGGGCTGGATGTGACCGTCGCAGATCAAATTGACCAGGCTGTCAAGACGGCCGTGGACCGCTTTGGCTGCCTCGATGTTGTTGTTAACAACGCCGCATATGGTCTGACAGGCGATACGGAAGTGATTCCAGATGCTGATGCCAGAGCTCAATTCGAGACCAACTTTTGGGGTCCTGTGAATGTTACAAAGGCCGCCCTCCCCGTCATGCGAGAAATCAACCCCCCCGGGAAAGGTGGACTGATCATGCAGATCAGCTCGGTTGGTGGAAGAGTGTGCTTTCCTGGTGGAGCGTTTTACCATGCGAGCAAATTCGCTTTGGAAGGGTTCACAGACACGGTCGCCAAAGAGATGCATCCGGATTGGAACATTAAATTCACCGTCATCGAACGTGAGTCCTTCTCGTTTCTCCATTCTGCAAGCCAATATCCCCGAAGTCGGACCGCCTCATACTAGTCTTTGGATGCTGACTTCACGCAGTTGGCGCCGTCTTGACCAACTTTGTGCAGAACATGACCCTACCACCGAGACATCCGGCATACGAAGACCCTTCTTGTGGCTATAATAAAATAAGGGCATACATGGCATCTGCGGCGAACACTGTGCAATGGAGTGATCCGGCAGTCTGTGCAAGGGTATTGCACGAGCTGGCTTCGAATCGGAACGCAACCACACCCCCTCTACGACTCGCTCTCGGCGCAGACGCCTGGGCCGCTGTCAAGGCGGAACTTGAAAGTATTACGAAGGAGAACGAAGCGTGGAAGTCTGTTGCAGAAAGTACTTCTCATGAAGAGAATGCGAAGGCCAGAGAGTTCTTGCTTGACCACAGGCAGTGATGGGCCAATTCCCAAGTCCGCCACTTTGGCACGGCATGTGGTGGTACATGGCATCAATATTTCTCCCAAGAAGACCTTGACTGTCAGGAGCTTGTTAACTTTGCTCCACATGCGGTGCTCCTGACGGTGGCAAGGTCTTACGGGTCCGTGGTCTTGGACCAGCGTGCAATACCCAGGACAGTGACGGCATCTGAGTTCCATTTGACAACCGCCCAGAACTACAATGATTCCTGTCTACTGATCTCCTCCATCTCATCCAGTCGAATACCAGTGAGGCAGCGTAGCATTGATACATCCTTCGCTGCCAGAAGGCCGGACTCTGGATTAACACGAAGTCCTCAGTCATACTACGCATACCCTAAAATATCGGCCAAGCGCCGGACGTTGATTCGCGCCTACGGAGTCCCCGCACTACGCCACAAGAACAGATCGTACCATGGAGGCGCCATTCTAAGCGCTGACATTCGCAGAATCTGAAACTGGTATGCACGGAGCATGAGGGCTAACATAGATGCGGCTCTTGTTCGCTTGCCACGAGCATGCTCTGGGCTAATGCAGGATACCCAGCCTGACTGAACCGTCATCAAATCAGAGGCTGGTTTCTGTACGTCTAGCAACCATGAATAGGATCATTAAATATGGGTGCATCTATTTGACCTGCGATTGCATCATCCCCTGGCGGTACTTGGACTTGTCCAGGAATACGCAGTGGATGAGGTATATAGCGGTATCGCCAACCTCCGACATCTGTGGACTCCCAGTGTAAGATAAAACACTTCTTCGGTCCCATCACAGGTCACGCAGCCCACACTTGTACACACCGAAACAACCGCCATGGCCTATGTCTTACCTCAGTTGACCAGTCCAGCGAGCACCCCATCATCTCAAACCAGTCTGTCCTTCCCTTCGAGGGAAATCAGCCGTGAGAGAGCTGTTCCCTTCGCTTCCTCATACTATCGTCAATACACCCTGCATCCCAACTGCATCAGTGTCGATGACAGCCATCTCACGGAGGAACAATGGAGCAGGCATGCATTCGCTTTAGGGATGCCCTCCAGGGATGTTCCGCGGGCCCACCCAGAAGTGCGAAGATTCACTCAGAGGTTGCAACGAAAGCCGAGAATGAGCGATAAGCAGCTAACCGAGTTGCTGCTGCCGTTGATCCAAACTGCCACGCAATCATCCAAGAAGCTCCAGGTCAAGACCAACACGGCCTTTCACACTGATGCCGTACCAAATGGGAACCCAGTTGGCCGGCTCTCAAGTCAGAATGCTACCTGGAGCATGCCTCTTCCAGTGCCCAAGCCCAATATCACCATTGGCTTCAGCTCGAAAAACTTCACGGAACATGAACTCGAGCTCCAGGACGGGATTATCTCGAATGCGCATGGGGAGCCTTGCAATCTGGCAAAACTCTCGCAGCCCGTTGTTGGAAATAACACACTCCTCTGGCCGTTTCTCACCGTCGAAATCCAGAGCAGCTCTCTCCAAGCAGCACAAAATGCCGCAGCCGGATCCTCCTCAACTTGTAACAATGCCCTTGCTCTACTCGCCGAGGCGGCACAGGAGCATTTCATACAGTTGCACGGCAGGAACCTCTTCTGGCAATCTCAGAGAGCGGTGCAGAGCTTCTCACTTTCGATCCATAACGACTCAGAAGGAAATAGCAGGATGGCAACACTCAATTTACACACGTCTCAAGGCGGTCTCTCACATAATTCCGCACCGATCCGATCCTACGCCCTTTGTGACGAGAAGGATGTGGAATGCCTTCTTTCGAGATTGACCAGCATCTTTGTGTGGGCGGAGAATTGTCACCTGCAGCAGATCTTCACTCTCCTTGCGAATCTCGATGCCATAGTCCGGCTAGATACTGGCAGAGAACATCTGTCTGATGGGTTTCCGAGCGCGGAACTGGACGGAGCGATGAGCGTCAACGGCAGTCTGAGTCCCGGCTGGAGCAAGTTGGGGGCTATAAGGAGTGTGCTGGCTCAAGTCAGTCCAAAGTGGATTCGGACAAGCTGAGGGAATTCGAAGGTAGTAATTTCTCGGCGTTGGCTATTGGCAGAGGGCAATGGGGCAATTGGCCGGCTCGATCTCTGGGAGAGAAAAGCAGACAAAACGTACAGCCAAAATGTACAAACACAGCATCACGAGATATGATTAAAGACAATAATGATAGTCATTTTGAAACACGATGATCTTATTGCCTTCATTGGCTTTCTGTCGGTTGTGGGAGCTGGAGCCGTCGCCACCGCCAAAGCTCGTCGCGTTGGAGGCCAACGCAGCGAGGAGGAGCACGTGCTGTTGTCGTAGAGAAGAGCGGCAGAGCCTCCGACGAAGTGTCCTAGGTAGTACTGCATAACCGCTGCTGTGGAGGGTATGACAGTTCCGTCGAGCGCAAGCAAGATGGAAGTGAGCGTGAATCGAAGGCCTTCAGCCTCCGTCCTGTGATTGGCGGTCTTGCCGCTCCGGTAAATAGAGCTAGACCTAGTCTAGTTAGCCTCGAGGCACCCTACTAGCAACTATCACCCTCCACGCTCTTTTTGCGCTCCTCCGTTGTTTGAATTCTTCGAAGAGCTCATGTGGCTGCCGAAGCTGCAGAGATGGAGTCTCATTCCACGCCTATCCTATCCCTCAAGGCGCCCAGCCTTCTCCACATCTACGCCTGTGATCAACGTCTCATTCTTCGTCGAAGCGCCCAGACTCTCACACGCGCCGAGCTTCGCCCAAACCTATCTCTCGGTCTCCATTTTGAGCATGACCAGCAGCTCTCCCTCCCAGACCTTGCCTACTTTGTCGTGCTGAAACGTTGTCGCTGGCCTGGCTCCAGTGCTAGCTGTGGAGAGAGATTCACAGCCTTCCTGCCGACCAGTCTACGAGCTTCTCTATGCGACTCCTCCGACCGTATGCACATTTCCGATTCGTATACTCAGGCACTGTGGTATGACTAGAACAGTGGCTAGGGAAATCGTGCTTTCCTTGCCCCTGCCAAGCGTCTCGACGATGCTGTGTCCAGTGACAGCAACTCATCCCTCACCGCCCGCATGTGGCGATTCGTCAGTTGCCATTTTACGCGTCGGGTATGGCGTGCTAAATCTTCACAGGAGAGGACATATCATGTAGCGTGTGAAGTACCCGCTCCTGCTACCAAATCTTCGTTCTATACTCGGGAGCTGATCTATATTGGGATCAGCTCTTGCTTAAGCATTTGCTCATCCATGCTTGCTCGCCTTCGTCCCCATCCTTCTTGCCTTCACTTCTGTGCGCCGGCCAGATTATTGCATGTAATTCATCGACCACACTCCGGTCCGCTGCAACTGCGGCTTGATGAAGCGAAACTGACTCTGGTGCTGCCGTTGCGTCTACTGAGCTCACGAGCAAATCGGCGACTCAATTGGAAAACGCCAGTAGTTCGACGTTGACTTAAGTCCCCAGGCCTGTGGACCATGTCTTCATCCAGCAGATCCTCAACACCCTCATTATCTTCCGACGATTCAGATCTCCCATCAATATCCTACGACGGCTCTCATCTGTCTTGGCGAGCGTTCCGGCGGGAAGTGTTGGGAGCGCATCAGATCCGCGTTCTCAGCAACGCACCCAAGGACCGAATTCCATCGTCGTTCCTGCGGGTTTTCGAAGCTGCAAACCAGGATGCGTTTCGCTTTGACGAGCAGAAAACCTGTTTCTGGAACCAAGTCGCTACAGGCCGAGGGTTTGGACCTTCCCCAATATTCCCGCCAAATTTGCTGCCACCGCTTACAACCGAGCTGCTCTCCCGCTGTATGGTGCCCTCATTCAGCAGTCGTGAGGCACTACCTGAACGAACAGCCAACCAGTCCGAACCGATATATGAGCTTTCCATACCACATCCTAACTTAGTATGCGGGTTTTCGGCAGCCGCGTTCTCGAGCAGAGAATTGTCGCTTATCCCGCAGTCGCTTCAGCCAACCGGAACGATGGTCGAATGGGACAGCGGCTATCTTAACCCTGGGGTAGCGGCCTACTGCCCTTTCATGACGTTCGAACGTGCGCACGGCAACAAAGAATATCGCGTGGAGTTGGCAAACAACCAATGCGGCATCACTGGTTCGTATTGCGTTCGGGCGCTCCAAATGCTTTATGCCAGAGCATCCAGGGAATCGACGGCTTATCGTATTCCTGAGCCACCTGTTTCCTTTTCCTGCGCCATTGACAACAGCTTCGCATTGATCAACCTACACTGGCTGGATCTGACCCAGGGCCAAACCTACTACATGGCTCCTCTATGCCAATTCGATCTCACCAACGATGTGCATTTTAACAAATTCATGGGCTGGATTCAAGCAATTGGGGATTGGGCTCTGTCCCACATGTTGCCGACATTGAAGGACGCGCTGGAACGGCTTTCACGATGCACCTCACCCGTCACTCCTGCTCCTTTCTTTCCCATCCATCGAGCCAGCAAGGTGCAACACACAAGGCTTCGCCTCGATACCGGTACTGCCATCAACAAAGATGAGCTCCTCATGTCGTCGCTAAAGGCGACCTTCGAGAACATCCCTTGGCGATTCGAGGACAATCCAGACTCGGGTCTATCTTCGTCCACCGCATCCTGGGGCTCTCCAATGGTCGCAGATTTCACGTTTTCCAACGTCAGCTATCCAGCAGTCCATCCGCCCCGAAGCAACGCCTGCAGGAGTGCTCCTAATTCCTCCGTTGTCGCTCGCAGGCGCATCGCCAGGGCGAATCCTCCGAGGAGCCCAATGGTGGCACAAGTGTCATGCTTGCAGGACACGGACACGATGTGGCAAAGACAATTCAACCATGCACTGGACGAAATCAAAGGACTTCAGACTCAGTTGCAGGCATTCCAGAGAGAGGTAGAAGGTTTAAAAGCCTCCCTCCGCGGGGAACCGACCTCGAAGGCCAGCTATGACCCGCACACAGACAAGTCGCGAAACTGCGGAGTTGCGACAGTTGACCAGACACCGATAACACCGAAAGCGCGGGATCCGACCACATTGCTGGCGGCCGAGCCTTTGACAAAAACACCGATCATAGCACCATCACCCTTGCCTCTGTGGCGATGCGCGACAATAGCGTTCTCAGGACATATTCTGGCTCAACTTTTTCCAGGTCGCCATCTGAGGATGCTCGCCTATGGTTGCATAACCAGCGCATGTTGCTTGGCTCTCATTGTACCGGAGCCCGCAGGAATCTCTTTTGTAAAACAGTTGGCGAAGATAAAGGTGGCGTTACGTGGGGTCGTCAAGGAGCAATGACGAGCCCTTTACCGAGTCAATAGTTCAGTTCGCCAGCGTCGGCGTCGGTGGTGTTTAAATCCGATTGCGTTGGGTGGGAGTTTGGAGTTCAGTCTGCTGTTCCGGTCAACACACATCAAGATTGTATCGTGTTATAACTTCATCTCTGCTTTGTGGCAGGCCACTCCAACAGGGACGTAGGAAAATCTTTTGCGCGGTGATTTATGGGCTTTGTGTTCTTTCCTTCAAATAAAGACAGGCGCAAGTATTATGGGATGATAGGCTTCCCCCCGAGAAAGCGGAGACAAGGCTGTCCTGGCGCGGCTAAACTTCTATCCGGCCCACGTGATCACGTGGCAAGGCTGTCGAGCCATGCATTTTTGAGGCCGTGATGAGAAGTTCGGACCAGACTGACATCTTTCAGCACGCTGCTTTCAGGGACACACAGCCTCGCCGACACTCGTCCAGCACGACACACCATCTCGGACTT
Organism: Phialophora macrospora; assembly: GCA_000835435.1. Classification (NCBI taxonomy): domain Eukaryota; kingdom Fungi; phylum Ascomycota; class Eurotiomycetes; order Chaetothyriales; family Herpotrichiellaceae; genus Phialophora; species Phialophora macrospora. The sequence goes on along the minus strand of KN846958.1, from coordinate 736,170 downwards.
CAACGATCCCAACATCTCGAGGAAAACCCGACGTTCTGCGGTCTCTCGAATCGACGCAGAAGGAGAGCACTATGCACAGGACTCGGTCGAAATTGGTCCGCAAGGTTCAAGCTAGAACCTGAAGCGCGCATAATAACCCACCAGGCTGCGGTGTACAAATATTCGCAACTCGCCAGTTTCTCAATTTCTCTCTTCTCTGTTTCTCTCACCCTTCCCGCTACGTTTATCAGCTCGGTGTCGCACTTTCAAGTCCATTAACGACACTTGTCTGGCCCGGCTAGACACAACTTGAGCTCAAAAGCCACTCCCCTCCTTTCCCACCTTCCTCTTTCAACATTGCAGTCATCTCTTCTTGTTCATCATGTCGTCGGCCTCAATTCCAGCCACCACGTCGGCCCAAGTTAGCGGCACCAATGATGCCGGTGATCACGCCAAGATTACACTGTATACAAACCATGGCTGCGGGTGGTCCCACCGTGTGCACATTGTGCTTAAAGAGCTCGGGCTTGAATATAAGGAGGTCCTCATTGATATGGACGTGCCGAGGCCGGATTGGTTCTTGAAGTTGAATTCGGTGAGTTCCTTTTCTGCATGCAGGCGCTATGCCAGCCGCGTGTCACCCTTTGTGGCCCATGAGGTGTCAGATTTCGGGATATCTACCCGTAAAGTACCCTGGTGCAAGTCGATACCTCCCCACCCGCTTCGGTCACTTTTCATTTCATATTGTTCTGAGGCAAACTTCTATGATGTTGCCAAATGATGTCTTTGATAGTGCTAACCATGTTGTTGATGCAGCGTGGACTTGTGCCCGTCTTTCAATACACTCCAAGAGGGTCGAACCAGAAGTTCACCTTTATAGAGTCGGCACAAATTGTCTCATTCCTAACGGATCTTTATCCATCTCACATCCTTCCAGTCCTTCCGTCTGACCCAGAATTATCGGGAACATCCTCGGCGGCTCAGACGGCATATTTACGCTACCAAATGTCTATTTTTGTGGACACCTACTTCACGAAGATTAACCCACTGATGTTCAAACTCGTGGGTGCCGACCATGGCATACCGCAAGAAAAGATTGTGGACGAGATCATTGTACTGTTGGAGAAGGAGATTGAGCCATTGTTATCGGATGTTGACGCGAATGGTAAAGGGCCATATTTTGCAGGAAGTGAGAGATTGACTTTTGTCGAGGTACGTGCTGGTCCCTTCCTCTCTTTCACAGGCACTTCCCTTAGAACGTCGACTCACTCCCTGCAAGGCCATGACGACCCCCTTCGTCCTTCGACTCATCGACTTCTGCAACGACATTATATTCCCGTCTCGCCTTGCCAAAGCCATGCTCGACACCAACCCATCGACATCGAATCTTCCACGCTTTGCCAAGTGGGCGAAATTGTGCATGCAGCATCCCAGCGTCACATATACTTGGGATAAAGAACGTATGGTTCCAAGAGTCGTCGAACGGCTGCCAGCTGCGAAGAGAAAGTATGCTCCGACAAAGGAGTGAGCGGCATTGGACGAGAGTTGTTTTACCGTATCCTCCGAGATAGGCCGCGGTGAAATCCTCCCAAATGTTGAGGTTGGCTCCGCAAAGCCAAAGCGAGGTCCATGTGTGGACAGCTTTCAGTAGAAAGTCATTCAACTTCTGTGGAAATGCAGGCCCTAAGCGTTGTAACTTCCTTGTCCGTTGTCCTCATCACAAAGCCATCTCACCAATACTTTCTTTCAGAACCGCGTGAAAAGGTTATGGCTGAACAAAGGATGATGATTTTCTTTGTCAATACCGCACCAAGAACACCAATCCTTAACATCAAAGATCTAATGAGGTACCCGGCTCGCTGTGAACCCTCGTCCCACATTGTCGCCCAACACATCCGAACACCAAAAATCGATGCAAGTCGAATTGAAACAAGCAAACCCTCATCCCAAAAGGTCTACACACCCACAATCCCATCCACGCTACAGTAATATGCATCTAATATCCATTCTCTTCGCTCTCTCCATCCCCCTCTCCACCCTAGTGACTGCCCTCCCGCTTCCTCAGTTACAACACCTCGCCCGCGGCAGATGTACGGTCCCCGGCCAATTCATCTGCGTCTCCGCCACGACATTCGCCCTCTGCGACGCCTCGCTCGGGGGCATCATCCAGTCCCTCGCGGCGGGTGACTCGCGCTGCCTTGCCAGTGCCGATACACGGAAACGGACTGGCTCTGGCTCTGGCTCTGGCTCTGGTACTATTCCCGTCGTGCCGACGACTTGTTCCGGATGTACCCTTGCCGTACCGATGTAGATTGTTCGCCGCACAGCTGCACCCTGGGTCAGATTTATGTCTAAACTGGTCCTGGTACTGGTGCTGGTGTGGGAGGAGACGTCATAGAAACTCGGGGCACCTCCGAGGGACACAACTGGGATAGCCAGTACAGGCATTCAATTTCGGCGGGGGAGATATAGATTGCAACTATTTTGTCTCAATACAAAGACGTCCTCGATTGATTCAAGATCAAAAGTTCATCGTAATTGTGACGGTGGAAAAGAACCCTTCCCTGTTTGCGTGGGTTGAGCCTTACCGCTGGATAATACATTACGCTTGCCCCGGCGGGCCCTTCCGGTGAGGTCGAGGTCGTCTGCCTCGGCGCAGCACTTCGCTCTGGAGACAGGTCCGAGCTAGAGGGAGGGTCTAGGTCATTTAACGCAGTAGACTCTTGTCGGGTGTCTTGTCGCATTACCAGACCCGCGAAGGATAGATGAAGATAATTATCGAGAAATGCGCGTTCGGAATGTCCATGTATTCGGAAAGCTCATGTCAGATGGATGCGGTGATGATCCCGGTAACTGCTTCACCTGCGAAAACTAACCACTTCTGCTCATATCTGCGACATTGGCACGTTCCTAGGTTCCCAAGGTGCTTCTCGCTCGCGGCGCTGTTCCATCATCCGCCGAAACACTCATCCAACAGCCGCACGTGGACGTCATCATGTCCCTCCGATAAGTGGACCAACTTGCATTTCCATGCTTTCGTACCGTTGTAACTCCAAAAGCACGCGGATCCTCTCTCCAGAGCATCGCGCTGGCGGTGTGCACTGTTACTGTATCCAGACAATGAGAGGGAAGTAATTAGGCAGCGAAGTACACGATGTTGGTCAAGTTGTGAATTGGCCAAGGCCCAGAAGGCGAAGCGTAAATCACCTAGTGCCGGATAGACATGAGAGTGTTGGTAATATTTTGACGTCCCGGTGCCCGCTGTGGCACTCTGACGGCTGCTCGTTGTGTCACAATTGGTTTGGCCCAATTTAGTAGTTCGTCGATGGCCTCGAAATTGGGATTCGACCGGAAGCTGGGATCCAAGTTGCGGAGTATACATCTGGCGTCCCTCCCCTGTGGCCGTTCCCGAGTTCTCTGACACGCGTCGCAGGGCTCACCCCCCGGTATGCGCCTTTTCACATCTGCACCCATATTCAAAAGGCATTTCACTGCCATCAAGTTCATTCTGAGAGCGGCAAGGTGCAAGGGAGGCAATGACCCATCGGCTTCACCTGATGGGTGCTCCTTGTCGGCCCCATTGCCAATCAACAGAGGTATCAGATGCGGCCGGCCGCTGATGATGGATTGATGTAAGGCGGTATTCCCTTGATGGTCCTTGCTGTCGATAGCTGATAAGTTTTTGGCAGTCTTACACAACTCCTCGAGAACATCCTTATTGTTCGCTTTGATGGCTTCGTGTAGAGGCAGTAGGAACGCACTGTTGGCAGGCGGTCTCCAGGTGACGAGCCCCGGATCGCTCCTAAGGATTTCTTGGACGAATATCAGCCGTCCATCACGACTGGCTTTGGACAATGCGTGGAAGCCTTTGTGAAACGATGTTTTTCTTTCGTGGACCTTGAGAAATTCACGCAATAGGTCCACGGCCGAGGCTTTCGACTCGGGCATTTCCAGAATATATTGCAATGGATATTTCCCCGCGCGATCCTTCACCTCCATGTTGCATCCGAGGTCGAGCAAAGTCTTTACCGACTCTGGGTCTTCGCCAATGACGGCCTGGTGAAGCGGTGATCGTGGATAGATTTTGTCAGACCAGTCGACTTTAGGACCCAGCTCAAGCAACACTTTGATACTGGCGATATCCTTGGCCACAACAGCGCTGTGAAGCGGGGTTTGCCCAGCATTATTGGGTATTCCAACCTTCGCACCTTCTTTGAGAAGTGCTCCTACCATCTCCATGTCCTTGGCAAGGACGGCAGCATGGAGTGGCGTGTAACCATACTCATTCCTCGCATTTATTATGGCTCCATGTTTGATCAACGGTTCGATCATATCAAGCATTTTCATCCTCGCAGCCAAAAACAGAGGAGTTTCGTTCTTGTTATTCAGTGCGTTGATCAAAGCACGAGCTTTTTCCATGACGTATTTTCCGACATCAATAGATCCATTCCGAATCGCGCAATGTAGTGGTGTGTCTCCGGACTTGGTATCGGACGTCGCAACCTGTACGCCATGTTCAACGAGAAGCTTGATCATCTCCAAATGTCCCTTTCCAATAGCGATGTGAAGCAGTGGGTTCCCAGCTTCATCCACCACTTCGCGATTGGCTTGTCTGTTGAGTAGCGACTTGGCCGTCTCTAGGTGGCCGAAATAGACCGCCATCATCAACGGAGTAAATCCTTTGCGGTCATTTGTACCCGTATTTCGTATTTCGATGTCGGTCTTATGTTCGTCCAGTAGAAGCTCGACCAACCGGACCATTCCATTGCTCGCGGCGGATAGCAGTACGGTGTCACCAGATCGGTCTCGGGCATGAACTTTTGCGCCTTTTCCAATGAGCAGTTTCACAATGGCTTCTTTTCCTGTCTTTGCAGCATAGCACAATGGGAGGTAGGTAGGGTCATGGCAGTCGATTTTGGACGATAACTGATTGGGATCAGCCCCCAGCTCAAGGACAAGTCCTACTATCTTTTCATCTTTGTCAATGGCCTTCAGCAGCCATGATGCTCGTTTGCCTCTAGGGGCCTCGTTCTCGAAGATATTGAGTCTCTTGAGCATATGGCAAACACCGTTACGTCCTTCAATCAGGCCTCTTCCGTATCCTATGCAGTTATCGTGTGACTGAGTTGGAGCTGAGCTACGCTGTGAACCAGTATGAGTGGTTTGTCCCGAGGTTTGTGTCGCTGCGTTCTTAGTCGCAGCCTTTGTTCTTTTGGGTGGTTCTTTTCTTGGGCCTTGCGCTTCTGGCAGCACATTGACCGGGGGGTTCTTTTGCCCTTGATCTCCCGCTTTGGTGGCTTGGTGTCTCATGTAGTCACATTTTTCTTTTAGGCTTTTCGCCTGATCATTGCTCCTCTCGGTTTTTTGAAGGAAATCCTCCGATGTCTGTGGACCGGTCTTGCCTCTTCTCGATGCTTAGTTCGGCTTCAACTCAAGAGGTCGTCTAAACCACTTACTGATGAAGCATGCCAGGAAGGTCCGATATAGCCTTCTGGTAGACTTCCAAAAGTTTCAGGGATTCATTCCAAGTGTCCTGGATAGGAGACTTCTTCGCAGCCATACGGTTCAAATTGTAGTTGATGGTTGCCAAGATGTATGAACATCCCTGAACAGCCGCCTTGACGCATTTCTCTTCGGGACTCGGTTCTCGAGATGGGGGGTGATGACTATTAATTCGATTGAGGAGGACTAGAATCTCCAAAAGACTCTTCTCGATGGCCTCTAATGGCTTTCGCAACTGGTTTGTGGAAGAGGAAGGCCCCGCATCAAGTTTCTCGACACTATTCAGTGCCTTGACACCATCTTGTAAGAGAGGATAAATTAGTCGAAGTGTCGTCGGCGCCATAGTTCTGGATGGGCATTCGGGCGTCCGCTAGTAGAGGAGTCTCAGCTGTCGGGTAAACATCTTTTGGCCGGATGTGCATGCTCTGAGGCACGTACTTATTCCTTGCCCATGGCTTCAGCCGCACATTGCAGAGACACCCAAAGAGAGCCTACCACCGGGTGTGACGTGGCAATGCATGCAAATGAACCGAAATGGCTCCCTCCAAGCAAGTTGCTGCAGACTATGCAACGCCACACCGATCTGAATGGAGGAGCTCTTTTTGCTCAGCCGCCACCAAGGCAGACATGCAGTGCTCGGAATCCAGGCTCGGCCGTGGCCGCAAATGTCGGATCCCAGCTCATCCATTCGAGGACCACTGAGAGCCGCATTGGGTGAGCCTTGGCGTTGTGATATGGTGCACTGGGAAAAGTCATGCAATGATCTCCAGTGTGAAGGTGACAGTCGCGGGCCCGAGACTCCCCGAGTGGCACGCCGAGGAAAATAGGACTATCGCGACAGCCCCGGAGTAGAACACGTTCGCTGAAAGACTCGATTCTTTCTCCGAGCTTCCAGCCTCACTGAGGGAATAGCAGGAACCAAGAAAAGGTTCAACAGACCAGGTCGACGTAAGGGAATAGGTGGAAAACCAGATCGCGTGGGTGAATCTTAACTTTCACTGTGACCGGAATTGACGTCGCCGAGGGCCTTATAGGGCCTTTGGTGGGCGTCTCCGTGTTGAGGACGCGCTTGTCGTACATATTGCGATAGGCTTTGGTAACTATAGTTAGGCGTCGCTCCTGACCCCGCTGAAGTTATCATGTTCCCCGAACCGAGTGACACATCGCGACCGTTACATCGACGTAAGGTGAAGCTGCCCGCTTTTGTAATGGCCAGTTAAAGAGGACGATTAGATGACGAAGGGTGGAGGACGAGGCGGCCGCTCCAGCCGCTGCAGCTTTGCACGACATCAACATCATTCCTAGTCTTTGCTCCTGAACTTTCGTCTCTCATTTGGCACCCAACTAAGTTTCCACTGAGCTCCTGTGCCTATACAATGGATCCACCTGCTCTCGCATGCTGTCAAGGATCCACTGGCAGTGATCTCCCCTTGCCGACCCCGTGACGCTCAGTATAGACATCCGAGCCGGTTTCAAGGTACTTGTCCATGAACGTCTTGAACGGTTTTCCCATAAGATTGATAAACATGTAATACCTCAGTTCACATGACTGGACCAGGGTGATCAGAAGCGGCGACGGGCAGAACCAATCGCACGGCGCACTGAGAAAATCGTCTCTTAATATTTGCAGTATAAATTCACCGGCCTTGCGGCTCACCTTCGGCGACATAATAACCTCCAAGCACTTCGGTGCCAAGAAGCTTCGCAGTGGTCAAGGAAGCGCAGTCAGAGACGCTGTAGATCTCGTGTGCAGGAGGAAGGATGTGTGTGGGAGTCCGTTAGAATCATCCCATATTTTGGACATTTTGCCTCTAGAAGTTCTGGGATTCCTTCATCAAGACGAAACAAAAGTAGGGACAGCTGAACCGATAGACCTATTTGTTTTCCCGCATTCTCATCTCTTTTTCATACAGGGGACTCCGAGGAAATAACCGTTATTGGAAGGTCGAAGTGAAATAATGAGAATGCGAATTCGGAGGGAAGGCTGAAGTGAGGTAGCGAAGACTGTCTCGTCGTCATTCTTCTTTCTAGACGGGCAGGTATCTTCATCAGCAATCTCGAGACAGTAAGGTTGTGTCGAATACTGTCTAGTCCTGTCTTCTCAGTTGTCAGCGCTCGCCCTCGTTGTCTTCGCTATGATTCATATCTGGGGCTCAGGGTGAGACATTTCGACTTGCTCGGAATGTCTTGATAAGAGGAAATCTCGGGCAACTTAGAGTGAGACCTGAAGCTTCAGTCACCCCCGAAGATATCGCGTTGACTGGAGCAAGAGATAAGAGCCCTTGGAACAAGGCTGACCGATCAGACGCTGCAGCTGTGACGAGAGCTACCTGTGATTGACTTGTAAACTTGGAATGAGTGAGACATCTTGAATAAGATGTGACTGTGGGAGTCAATTAAGAACGATGTGACCAGGAGCGCACGATGACATCGTTGCACTGCAGCGCTGGCACCGACTCCAGTCGTGGCCAAAACGCACCCTAAAAGAGCTCAGCCAACAGCAATACCAACAGCATCTGTCACGTTGATGAGATATTGGGACAAGCCCCATCACCGCGCCTTCGCCCACCCAGCTGGCAACTTCTGGTCACTCATCATAATTCAGCGGCAGGCCAAACCACCTAATGGCGTTGCGATACCCAATATCCCTCCAAGTCTCATCAGACACCGGGACGGTCTCAAACCAGGCCCTCATCTCCGCCACAGACTCGTACGGATAATCCACCGCAAACATGATGTTCTCGGCCTTTGATTCAGCCATTAATTGCATGAGGGCCGACGTTCTGGGCATACCGCTAGTGTTCGGGAGGATATTCTGTTGAAAATAATCCTGAAACCGCTTTTTCTTGGGCCCTTGGGCCTCTTTTTACAACCGCCCGGTCAGCAACAGCGCACACGCCCCAGGCAACGGACACGTGTGAGAAACTTACCGGCCGAATAAAGCCGAAACGTACTGTCTGTCCGCGGCAAAATCCAACTCAACCCCTCTCCCATATGCCCCAAGCAGACCTTCAGCCGGGGAAAGCGATCAAAGACTCCGGCGTACATTATGCGGAGAACGTGCTCACATGTCTCCCGTCCGAAGCCGTACGGCGCGCCATGAAAAACCGGCATATCGTCTAGAACCTTCATATTACTCGCCAATGGCACCCGGGGATGGATGAAGATCGGCTTCTGCAACCGCTCCGCCACCTCCCATAGGACATCAAACTGCGGATCGTCAAGGTACAGCCCACGAGTTGGATCCGGCGTGTTGGTGAAGCCGTTGATCATCGCGCCTACAAAGCCATAATCCTTCACGCACCGCTCAAGTTCCTCTGCGGCAGCCAGTCCACTTTGCGTGGGTAAGGTCGCGAACGCAAAGAACCTGTTCGGATACGCCCGGCAATAGTTCTCTACTACAAAGTCATTGGATTTCCTGCACCAGTCAACTTGCTGCTGGAGATCAGTGAAGGCTTGCGCAGTGGGCTGGTTCATGGAGATTATCTGCGCGCCGATGTTGTGGGCGTCCATGACGGCGATGCGATGGGCGATGTTGGAGAGGCGGTCTTTAACCCCGGATATATATGTGGGTTTGAAGATGTTGAAAGTGGACGACGTGGTGGGGACGGGGAACGGCGACACGGCATGTTCTTCCAAGCAGATCAGGCGGGCGGTTCTGCGGAAGGAGGCGGTCGAAGGTGATTGTGATGGATGGTGGGACTCCAGATTCGAAGCATTCGTAGGTTGTGGCTGTGCATCGCCCATTGTTGCTGTGTTAGGGTGTGTCGTTTGAGTATGAAAAGTGGAAGAAGGACCTCAAGCCGCCTGGCCGATGTGCTGTGTCGTATGACGTCTTTTGCTGTGATCAACGAAACGACGACTTATGGAGCCGATTCATCAATTAATGGTACGCATGTTCCGAACGTCGTCGATGAGAATACTCCGGACGGCAGGGGATAGCACGGGTAGGCGGCAGTCATCCGGTTAGATCAGGCGGATCGCCGACATCGGTGGCGTCACTGGAATCAGCGAATCATGTCCCTCGAGGCTGTGCTCCTTTCTACCCATCACCATAAATCTCTCGACTTCTTTCCTACGAACCTGGTTTCGTGTGTGATTGGCCTAGCATCACAGGTATGGAGAGGACTGCCTCGAAGTCAGGGATTCTGCTCTCACGGTGCACCACTCCAGAACGGCCGAGAAGATCCCTCTACCTTGAATCGGCCTCATCTGCCTTACTCCCTCGCCAAAGCAATTATTGCCTGCGTCTGAGCTCCCTACAACAATCTCGTATGTGTTTGCTCTGGTATTTCTCATCCATCCCAAAAGCAGGGATTGCCTCATACTCGATGAACTTCCCTCCGTGGATGGTCGTAGCCTCTGGAAAGAAACCATAACCACTTCGATGGTATCAATTCCAAGGCTGCGCAGCCGCCTAATCTATCGTCAGTGTGCTGTCCCTCCCATGCTCCTCGGCCGGTTGACCTTCGGCGGACTGGGAAAGCTCATGAACGCATTTGTCGACAAGTCGCTGCATCGGTTTTTCTTTTTGCTTAGCAACTTCTTTGGAGCAGCTTGAGAGCATCAACTTCACTCCTATTGCAGTTGTTGAACGAATCTCCAATTTCTTCACAACCCAGTCGTATCCAACAGCCGAGACTCTGAGGATTCAGGATTCCAAGCACGCGGGCATCACGACCGCCAAAGAATGCCGAATCGGCCCCTTATACTCAAATGGCAGTGACAAATGCAGTCCAAACAGCATCTACCTCGCCTAGCGAGGAAGATTTCAGACTGCATCGGTTAGTATCCGTCACCTGCTTTTATATGAAGAGCTAGGACGTGGACGTGTATTGGGATGGACCGCCTAGGCGAGTGTGACCTCACAACAGTATTCTTAACCAGCCGCCCAATTATTCGACTTCGGGTGTAAAGAATAGTAAGGATTTCCTGTCCGGTCACTGAAACACTTCAGTCAAGCGTGCACAGAGGACGGTTGCTTTGTACATCCATTGAGAGGTTCCATTGTCGGTTGTGTAAGCCTCCAAAGCCTTGACTGAGCATGATCGAACAGGACAGACGATCATCTTCCGCCACGGAAATTATTGGGACCAGTCAAACACAGCATCATACGCTCGATGTGATGGCGTCTCTCGGAATGTTGACAAAAGGAGTCACCGGTGTGCTATATGTATATTTTGTGAGGCCGTGTCATGAACGGGGTTCAGACAGGCATATAAGCTAAGAGGTCCAAGATCAGGCATGAATGGCCATAATTCTCAGTCTTTTTTGGGCAGTCCCCAGGGGCTGTGGACCTCTCTTCCTGACACGCGGTCCGTAAGGCGTCTGGCGTATTATGCCCCGATAGCCCGAGACGCCGATAGCCGAGTGCCTACAGAACATCGGCACTCTATCTGTGTGCTCTGTACATAGGTAGTGTTATAACGTACCGAGTACTGACTGTAGGGCACTCTGTGAGCCTGACTCGGCCCGGCTGTTGGCGACCATCCCTCTCCTACATTGCCGCAGCGGCGCGCTTTCTCCCTTTCCACGGATCAAGACCCGTAAGAAGTATCACCTATGCAATACGACATACGCCCCCGCATGTATGTACCTCGCAGTGAGTCCCGGTCCCCTGAAGACACCGAGACACATGCGAGCGACTCCCGTAAGCAAACAAGACCGACATCCGAAATCCGAGCCCCGCCCCCCGACATCCGGCTCACATCGCCCTGCCTGGAGCCCGAACTCAGCGTGACCCTCGAAAAGGTCCCCCCCCTTCGTCATGCATATCACGCCGCGCGAGTCCGAGTGGAACATCGCTTCAGCAAGACTAGTACAGAGAGCGGAGTAACGGAGCACGCGGAACGCAGTGCGATTTGTGGTGCCTGGTCCCCGACCAGTGGATCTCAGTCATCAGACAGGAGTCATCAAGGACATCACACAGCGCACATTGGATGGTAATCACCTATCACTCGTCGCTCAATCCTCATGAGACATGAGGCATTTCACATGACGCATTCCCGATCACTACTACTATCGACGCGGGATCGACTGCTCTTTACGGTAGGACAGCGCGTGCATGGCCATGGGTACGTATCTCCAAGCGACTGCGCTGCATCCCTGGACCGATCCGAATACGAGGCCCAGTACGAAGTAGTAGGACTGAGTGTAGGAGGGGAGGGTGTGCCCATCGCCGCCGTGCTTGAATGACATGGCCGTCGAGGACAGAACTTGGGAAAGGATGTGTGCGCAAGAATCCACCCATCCATCCATTACGACACTTGGCTGCTCACGCTCGTATACGTGGCGACGAACACAGCACACACAGTAGCAATAATAAGTAGAGAGAGCATGGCAAGCTGTGATAACGATATGTGATGTTTTGATATGTGAGATGCCACGACCTGGAAGGAGATCCTGCATACTGCGAACAATTGTACCAAGTTTCTTTTCTGTCGAAATCTACGTGTTTTAGATACCTATTTACTCATCTACCCCGGGTACTCCGGACGGGATGCATTTTCGGTGGCTTGCAAGTACTGGGCCGGGGCGTGCCACGACGCGATGGTTCTGGAATGCCGTCTAGCAGCAACAGCGAGCAACTTTCCCACGCCCCCAAGCCAGAGAGCATTGCCACCTCAATTGATCCACCCTTTGGGCCCGCCCCAGGTCCCCTTGACCATGTACCGGGAATAGACCCAGGGGAAGAAATCCTTCTTCAGATGGTAGAACGCGCGCCGCGGGACGGCCTGGTCGACGCCGAACCAGGCGCCGAACGTCTCCTTGGGCTGCCCGCCGTACTTGAACTCGGCGAGCATGACCTTCTTGTCCCCGGTCAGCAGCGGACACGACGTGTATCCATCGTACGTGGCGTGTTCCGCCTGTTCCCCGCTCTCGAGCGACTGGATCAGATTCCGAACCAGGACGGGCGCCTGGGACGTGATGGCCGCGACGGTCTTGGAGGTGGGCAGACTGGAGGCGTCGCCGGCGGACCACACGTTGGGGAACGTCTTGTGGCGCAGCGTGGCGTCGTCGACGTCGACGTACCCGGCCTGGTTGGCGAGGGGGCTGTCCTTGACGAAGGCGTGGGGGCCCATCTTGGGCACCGCGTGCAGGAGGTCGAACTGGATGTGCACGGGGTCTTGGCCGTCCGGGCGGGCGAACGTGGCCGTCTTGGTGCCGCTGTCGACGTGGACCAGGTCGTGCTGGAACAGGCCCTCGACGGATTTCTCCTGGCGCATCTCCTCCAGCTTGCCGTTGTATTTGGGCACGCCGAACATGACGGGCAGGCCCGTGGCGAAGGTGATGCGGATGGGCGACGCCGCCGGGTTGCGCGCGTCGTACAGGCCCGCGCGCCGCCAGTGGTCCAGCGCCAGCCACATGATCTTCTGCGGCGCGCCCGCGCACTTGATCACCCCGGCGGGCTGGGTGAAGAGGGCGCGCCCGCGCCGGAGCTTCTGCACCGTGCGGAACACCTTGTCGCAGGTGTCGTAGCCGTAGATGGACGAGACGGAGGAGGTTGGATCTGCGAGCGCCTCGGGCAGGCCCTTGATGCTGCTGTAGTCGATGTGGATGCCCGGGCACACGACCAGCTGGTCATACTCGACCTTGTCGCCGTTGGCGAGCGTGACGGAGTTGTCGGCCGGAGAAAACGCCCCGACGGCCTCGTTGTAGAACCGGAGTTTCGGGTCGATCAGGTCGTGCAGCGGCTGTTGCAGTTCTTGCTTGGTTTTCAGCCCGCAGCCCACCAGCGTCCACCCGGGCTGGTAGTGGTGCCAGGTCGCCGGGTCGATGACGGCAATGTCGCCAGGCGCGAACTTGCCCGTCCGCAGGAGCTGGTGGCTGACGGCCAGGCCACCGCTGCCTCCTCCCACGATCACCACCTTGTGACTTCGAGTGACCGGATTCGCAGGCGGCACGGTCGCCATATGTCGTCTCGTCGCAACCATTCTCCTGCAACGTGCCGCCGCGAACGGGCGGCCCGCAGACGGCACTGCCAACGTCAGATGCTTGCCGGCCATTCTCGTATATCAGCAACCAGTAACCAGGAGCCTGGCGGGGGAAGTCAGACACCCTTTAAGAGAATACAATAAGCCAACCCAACGATCAAATCTGGCATTCGGTGTCGGGAGGTCGTTCGGGGAGTGAGCATGAATTTGAAAATCTTCCACAGCCTATCAGGACGCAAAGTCAAAACTTGCTCTTCATCGGCGAGTGGCGAGATTGACCGGATGTGCGGGACCCACCAGACGAGTTACAGTGGGGTCGAGGGGGGGTGCCAAGTGGGGGGGCTGTGTGTGTGGTGATCATTCGGGCTCTACTGGCACCAGGGGCTTCAGCCTCGCCCTGCGTCGGTGACTTGGACCTCAACCACCATAATTATAGGTTAAGTATGGTCCTGCAATTCCGCTTGGTTGTATCCTCTCCCGCGTTTGGCATTTTGTCTCGGAAGTGCTCCGTAATTGAGTCGCAGTCACGATGAACGTTCTCCGGCCACGCATCATCACCACCCCCCTTCAGGCGACCGCAGACTCGACGTTGGTTTCGACGACGACATCGCAAGCACTGCAGTTTGCTCGCTCCAGCAGGCCCTTTCATTCACTTCGCTCGCTTCGGCGGACATGTCCAAACACGGCTGCAACCGCCACACAGGCATCTCCTCGACAACTGCCAGCTTCGACAACAGGATCAGCCCGTGGCCAACGGGTCACCAACCTTTCGTGTCCCAGCACTAGCACTAGACTCACTCCCAGTGGTTACCCTCCCAATGCTGTCGCGCGACGAGCCTCACACAGCGGGGCAGCCCCCGTAGTCCATGAACCGGTCGTGCACGACGTCTTCGAAGAAGAGACAGGCACTTGGCAATATGTGGTTGCCGATCCTGCGACGTTGACGGCCGTCATCATCGACCCGGTTCTCGATTATTCCCCAACAACGCAAACCGTGTCGACCGAAGCTGCCGACTCGCTCCTCTCCCTGATCATCTTCTGGGGATACAAAGTGGACATGATCCTCGAAACGCACGCCCACGCAGACCACTTGACCGCCGCGGCGTACTTGCAGAACCGCCTCGCTCTGCAGCAAGGCTACAAGCCACTCATCGGCATAGGAAAGCGGATTGGGCAGGTCCAGCGGATGTTTGGCGAAAGGTATGGGATCCCGAAGGATGAGTATGAGGGGGTGTTTGACAAGCTTTTCGACGACGACGAGATATTTTTCATTGGAGGCTTGGAAGCCCAAGCCATTCATCTCCCCGGCCACACGCCCGACCACCTGGGGTACAAGGTTGGAAGTAAGCAGGACCCTTCTCTTTTCACAGCATTTCCTCTCCTCAGTGACGTGCGCTGACTTTCCCTCCCACCCTCTTCCAGGTAACGTATTCTGTGGGGATTCGATCTTCCACGCAGACATCGGCACCGCACGCTGCGACTTCCCCGGGGGAAGCTCGACCGACCTGTTCACGTCGGGGCGCAAGCTCCTCGCGCTGCCGGATGAGGTCAAGATCTGGACCGGGCATGACTATCCGCCCGAAGGACGTGATGCCCCTGTGCCCTGGATGACCGTTCAGCAGCACAGGCAGCGAAACAAGCATCTGAGAGAAGGGGTAACGGAACAAGAATTTGTAGCGCTTCGAGACGAGCGTGATTCAAAGTTGGGTGAACCGCGGCTGTTGCATCAGGCACTGCAGATGAACATTCGGGCTGGGAGACTTCCAAAGCCCACGACCTCGGGGCCGGGAATGCTCCATCTCCCACTGAAGGTGAAGGGGGTGAGATGGTAGGCGGGAAGAACGCATACTAAATATACCACACGTCCATGGACCCACCTGTGATTTCTACAATATAATTGAAAGGCATGTCGCGCTCGGTGCCAGGCGAGCCAAAACGATTGTACATTGCATTTGTACGGGTTTAGAGCTTCGCGCCTTTCCCTGTATCCTCCGCTTTCGCCATGTCTCGCAGAATGCGCTTCAGAGCCTTCCCGGTTGCGTTTCGCGGGACGGCGTCTACAAAGGTAACCCCTCCGGTCAATTGCTTGAACTTAGCCAGCCTCTCCCCACAATAAGCCTTTACCTGCTCCTCAGTCAAACCTGACGCACCGGGCTTGCGGACGACAAACGCCTTGGGCAGCTCCACATCCGGCTCATCATGCTTCTTGATCCCAATCACCGCCGCATCCTGTATCTGCGGATGTGCAAGCAAGACGCCTTCGATCTCTGCAGGTGCGACCTGGAAACCCCGGACTTTGATCAATTCTTTCTTCCGATCAATGATGTACCACTTCTTGGTCCTCGAGTCGCAGTACATGACGTCGCCGGTCTTGAAGTAGCCCTCCCCGTCGACCGCCTCCTCCGTGGCATGCGGACTGTTGAAGTAGCCCGAGATGATCGTTGGGCCGCGAATGCACAGTTCTCCGGGGACATCAAAGGCCGTAATGTCCTTGCCGTTCTCGTCGATGAGCCTGTCAAAACGGTCAGTTCAACGGCACAGAGACAGTTACAGTCACAACCACAGTCACAGCCACAAACATAGTCACGTAGGGGCGTCTCAAGCGGGATCAGGCTTACTTAACATCCAAGTTGGGCATCATGCGTCCAACGCTTCCCGTCTCGTCTCGCTCGGGGTAGTAGAATTTCGAGGCCACGCAGCTGGTCTCCGTCATACCCCAGACCTGCGTGAATGAGGTGTCCGGGCCGAGGATTGTCTGGAGCGCGCTCTGGTGTTCTTTGCTCAGTGGACCTGCACCGCAGACAACCACTTTGATGGACTTTAACGAATATTTGTGCAGGGAAGGGTGTTTGAGGACCGCCACCGCCACCGGTGGAACGAGGATCATCTCGGTGAGCTTGTACCTGTCAATCGACAAGAGGAGCGGCTCCATATCGAAGCGACGGAGGATGTAGCTGGTGTGACCGGATCGTAAAGGCGCAAGGTGGGCCGCCGGGACCATGGCCGCATGGAACAGTGGGAGGTACAGGAGGCGGCGCGTCTGGGCCGTCGAGATGTCAAGTTAGCATAAGGTGCGTTCAGATTGCGAATTGGCAGTGCCGCAGCTGCCACAAGTGACGCACCTCGTATGACACTGGGTGTACCTCATTGACGAGTATATGCTGGGCGACGAGGTTGAAATGAGATAGCGCCGCGGCTTTCGGCAGCCCGGTGGTGCCACTGCTGAAAAGTCTCGCTGCTGTAGTGTTTTTGGAAACCTGCTCGTCGTCGAACCGGATCCAGTCTCGCTCTCCATGGTTCAGGAGTGTCCGCCAGGATTCGAACCCCGTGGGCATGGCCTCGTTCTGGTTGTCAAAGATCCAGATATTTGACTTGTCGACGTCGGAATCTCTCGCCCCGGCGAGCACGCTGGGCAACAGGTCTGGTTCGACAATCACAAACTTGGTGCGGGATGTCTTGAAGTGGTGACTGAGTTCGAACTGGGTGTATGCTGGATTAGTCCCCGCGAAGACCGCACCGGCGCCGATGATCCCAAGAAACAAAATCGGATAGTAGATCTGACTAGGTCAGCTTGGTCTGGTGATGGAACACAGCAGGCGCGACAGACACTGTTGAAGCCATGGACGCAGACAGTATCTCCTGGCCTTACTCCCGCGGCATGGAATCCTGCAACCAACTGTCGTATGAGCAGTCGAGCTTGATTCGCTGTAATGCATCTGGACGGGTCAATCGCATCAATGTAGACCTAGAATCCTTTGTCAGGTTTTTACCTCAATTGAAGAGCTTGCTGGGACACAGTCTCGCCATCGTTGACTGATGGACTCACGGCTTTTTCTTGGTCGAATCTTGGCTCATCGAACATCCAAGAAAGGATGTCTTTCCCTGGAATCGGTATCGACTGCTCAGCTAGGAACGGCATGTTTTGTCTGAGTCCGGCCAGCAGAATGTGCGACACGGAATCCGAGAGGATATCTTCAGCTCCAGCTGGAACACATACTTACAAGTGAACGCTGCTCTGAACTGTCAGCTTCTTGACAAGGGCGAGCAGCCTCGGTGAACTTCGGCTCAACTTGTAGCGCCAGTGCCTCCGCACGGAGACCCAACCCTAAGTGCCTAGATTTCACCTAGCTCTGTCCGGGGAATGCTGGGCCAAGTGCTGACACTGCGGGCTGCGTTCCGCACCACCCACAGCGAAGCGTACTAGCGCCGTATAGAGTTATTCGCCAATGTTGCAGGACCTAGAGATAGGCAGTTGAGATCGCAGTCAACGAGGTGAACCAGAAGGAATACATGAAGCTCTCACACAACGATTCGCGACGCACTGGGTTTTCCTAGGACGATTCGAGTGACAGACATAGGATATCTCATTAGTCGTGATCCCAATTCCCTGGAGTCAATCCTAGCTACTCAAATTTCTAGACAAGACTCGGTGGGGATCCATCTCGCCTTGAACATCAAGGTAGGCTCTAGAGTGTGTATCTGAATTGGGGGTTCTGCAAAAGTAAACAACCATAGGTCAGCAACGCAGTCCAGAAATTTCAAATGTTGAGAAAGAAACGGGTCCGAGAATGTCCCACGTACCATTTTATCCGTTAAATCGTCCTCATAAGCATGTTCAAAGGCCTCTATCGTACCAGCCTTGTCTCTCTTCTTATTCTCCCAGACACAGATCAGGCGATACACGATCGCCAATCCTGCTGAGACCGACGACGTGATGACCACAGCTAGAAAACCAGGAGCGTATCGGGGAGCATCCTCCGGTTTGAAGAGAAGGGGCCCGACAAAATTGCCTTCACGACACACATTAGCAACCAGACAGATTAGGCGCAAATTTGAACACCTTACCAAGGCAATATCCGACAAATATGCCAGACGAAGCCAGGGACCGCTTGGTGTACCCCGCCGTGTTCGCAATCTGCATCCCCATCAACACGGCATAACCGCCTCCGAAACTCGCCAAGATATACGCCCCGAATAACAAACCGCCGGTGTTGTCCCTCGGTAACAGCCAAAGCAGTAGGCTGGCCAGGATTGTTCCCGTCTCACAAATGGCCACAAGATACGCCCTCATCCGAGGTACCTTATATGCAATGTACGGCGCAAGTAATTCGATCGTTCCAATGATTGCACCCGCCGGCATGACCAGCAATAGTGAGTTTAAGGTATTGAATCCAAAACTCGCGATGATGATGGGCGTAAACGTGCTCACGGGCCCGTTGGCAATCATGATCAAGAAGGCCATGGAAAAGACGATCCAAAACTTTACATCGATGAGGAGTTCGAAGAGTTGTTCCTTTTTGAAGTGCTTGTTCCGGACACCCGCGTTGTTCGTGCGAAGGCGAGCGACGGCGATATAACGTTCTCTTTCGTTGAATCCTTTCGCACGAATTGGGTCAGGCGGCATAAAGAACAGGATAACCGCAGACCAGATGATGGTGAGAGCGCCGGCAACGAGGTACATGTACCGCCATGGGGACAGGGAGCCGTGAATGTGGCCTAGACCGTAGTTGATAAGCGGGGAGACGATTGAGACGTAGCCAGTGCAGCAGTACCAGGCTCTAAACGTCCACAGCCATTAGTAGTCATGGTCACCAGAGCTAGGCAGATTTTCAACTCACCCCATTCGCAAGGCCTGCTCATCCTTCCTGTAAAACTGCCCGACAACAAGCATGAACATCGGACTGATACCAGACTCCAAGAATCCCAAGAAGAACCGCTGGGCGTAGAGGCTTTGCCAATTGTGGCATGCAGCGGTGCACATCAAGCAAACGCCCCAGATGCAGACGATCCCGGCAGCTACTCGCTCGATAGGGAAGCGTTGGGCCATGACGATGGCAGGATATGCGCCGACGATGAACCCAAGGTAAAAGATGGCGGCAGAGAAGGAGTAGCGATTGGCGACTTCAAGATCCAGATCTGTGCGGAGCCCGAAGAGAGCCTGTAACCGGGAATAAGTACCGCGAAGTCAGACAGGAGAGGGCTCATACACACCGCCTGCGAAAGCATAGCCTTGTCGTAGTACTGTCAAAGAGAACCAACAGTCAACACCGCCCATGCTCGAGAAGTGCCTTGATCGCAGCGCTCACCTGCAAGCCATACGTCGCACACAAAATAGGAAGCAGTCGTCGATCAATCTTTCTCTGGACCCTCTTCTCCTCCTTCTCAGTCCATGTTTCGTCACCCGTGTAATTGGCAAGAACTTTCACGGCCTCGTCATTGTGAATTGTGTCGACCGTGACGGCCCTTTTGAGCTCAGTTGTCGCGTCAACTTGATTCATGGCTGCATCTTCCGCCTGGATGGCTTCGACTTTCCCAGAGTCCGCCATGTTGTGAACCAGGGTTTCACGACACCCGCTGGCTGAAATATGAGTGTGGGTATTTTGATGCTGGCTTTTTTCCAAAGTATCTCAGCAACACGAGAGGGAAGCAACGATAAGCTCCGGCGCCTAGATAGTGCAACCTTCCTGGACACGAGGAGAGCCATTCAACCTTTAAAGAGTGGACTTTCGATATCCTTCGGCTACATGGCCATTTGCTCGGTAATCTCATATCGCCGAAAGCCTCAATTGTGCTGTTTCCCGAGGATATCTGAGTGCTTCCCCAATGCCCAGCATTGGGGAAAGACCTGTCAATGATGTAGTGCTGTTGAGCCAAGGCTGGGCCATATCCATACTTTGTAGAATCAAAGACGGTCAATGGACACTGTCGACCCCAGACCCTCGCCTAGACGGCCACTGCCCCATTCGACTAACCCCACAAACTTTCACATACCTCGTCTAGGTTGACCTTGGCTGGCTGACACCCGGGAAAGTGCGGGGAATCTCGATACCCCCGAGGTGCCGACCTCGGCAAGCATAAACTCTATTCACTTCGGATAGGCTTGCTGTCTCGTATCTCGAGACAGGGTCGGCGCTGGACGCCATCGAGCTCGGTCTCGACGCGTCTTGCTGTCGCTGTTGAGGTAAGCAAGCCAGTCACTGCTTCGGATGATGTGAAGTCCATCCCAGTCGGTATATCAAGGACTCCCGATCGAATTCGGGCTACGCAATTTTCCCAGCCCAATGGGGCCTTTTCAGCGCTCGTTAGAGCAACTTCTGCAGCCTGCAGGATTCGTTCGGGCCATCCGGCCATCCACCACCATCGGCCTTGATGGGGGTGCGACATGATAGCATAATGTGCGAAAATTAGGACAGCGAGTGGCTCATGAGCCCTCAACCGGGCCCAGAACTTGTCAGACACAATTGCTGGCAAGACTGCAGCAGTTTTTGTATGCGTCTCATCACAGGCGTAGTTATGTAGGGCGGACTCGAGTTGGTCAATTGCAGCGAGGTTGATAGCGTCAGCCGCAATAGAGCGAAGGTATGACAGCGCCTCGGATGCTGGCGACAGCTGCCTCCTGTTGCACACTTTCAATCTGTGCTCCGCAAATCTGCCGATGGGTTTATCAATTATGGCCTCCCTGTGCATTTCAAAAAGTTTCTTGCACCCTCTGACCATTTCCAACTTGTCAAGGACATCATCGAGGCTTATCACGGCGAGTTCTGTTACAGGCGAGGCGTAGACCCAAACCGCAAGCAAAATGGCGAAGGTAAAGAGAATATCGAGGCTTTGTGGCGGGAGACGGGCAACTTCGGCGTTGAAGAGTTGCAGTCCGAGTGCATGATGGTAGAACCCGCGGCTCTGGTATCGTAGATGAGACGATGGTTCCAATTCGCCCTGGGCAAGATGGAGTGCTGCCACCGCCAGCAGGCCGTGCATCAGCATCGGGCTGGATCCTGCTTGGCGAGGCACCTCTTGTTGCCACAATTGAGCCTGCCGTTCGCCCGAGAACAGATGGAGCGAGGTGACGGCGGTGAAGTGATTCATCAGCACTAAATCAATCAGTTCGAACGGCGGTGAGGACGGCGATGGCAATAACGAGGCTGGTGGGAGTGCGAGTGGCGACGGCGAGACCGAAGCTTGGGTCTCTGACTCTGTAGGCGTGTGGTAAGGCGTTGCGGCTGCGGCGGGCTTCGTGCGAGTGGCAGCAGCATAGAGACAGACAGCGTGGCTTCGGACGCAATTTCCGCAAGATGGTCGACTCTCGTCGCACTGCTACAGTGTTAGCAAGTCCATGCGTCTTGTCATGTCTGGCATTGCGCTGAGGCAGCGCCCCGCAGATCAAGCAGCGCCCAGCATGGCCTCGACTTGGACAAAATGCAGGTGTCCCCCTGCGTGTGAAAGATGAAGGAAGCAGCAGAGCCGGAGGATGCGCAGATATTACCACGAGACTAACCTTGATTCTCCTTCCCTTACATTCCTTGCATCCAAAGCGGGACTTCTTGTGAAATCTGCGTGACGGCATGACGAAGTGTGGCTGACCACTCCAGCTTCAAGCGCAGAGAGGGCTGGGCATGAAACTGAAAGCTGCGACATGGTCGTTTTGGCGAGTTCCGCTGTGAGGAAAGCCGAGCTGATGGATTTGCTGAAGGGTACATTAGTTAGTCGGCTACGGGATTTAGCCGGCAGGGTTGAAGCCAATGGGTATGGGGTTAAGCCCGCAGCCTTGTGGCTAGTGTACGATAAGCGAGCCAATCCACCTCTCCGGAGATGAATGGATCATCAGTAGTGTACGATATACGGCATCTCATACGCCAGCCTCGTTGCATTTCTCAGATTTGGGATCGAGTCCGACACAGTTCTCCTGTGGGAATCAGGGCCAATAGCACCCGTAGTAGAGCAGACTTCACTGAAAGCTACCATGAGAACAGAAACGACGCCGAGATCATTGCGAGGGCAAGGATGATCGTGGTCGGCTTAAACTGGAGAGACAATCAACAGCGCTGAGCAGGTCGAGGGTCAACGGACAGATCCCTTGATGTACGAACTACCGGATTTGGTGCCATGGCTATTTCCGGACTCATAGTGACACTTGGGTGTGAGTGTCCAGCATAAAATATGCCTGGACGGCAAGCAGAAACATCGAGTAATTCCACATCGCTAGCTGTTCTGCTCGCCTTGGACAATTCGTGCGGCTTCGATCTTCTAACCATTATTGCTGCAATACCCCACGACCATGACTCCAAAGGCTAACCCCTCGTATCGGATAGGTTAGCCTCTGGTTGAGTTCTTTGTCCTCGATGGGGGGTGCGTAATCACGTTTCGCACTTGGCCGTTAGGTGGCCGTTAGGGAGCGGTGGGTGATCAGCCCTGAGGCTAATATATCATTCAGTATGGTTACAAGGAGTGCGATTCTCGTGTGTCTCGGACATCCCGGACTGTGCGTCGCTACAGTCACGGACGACAAGATCGCCACAGATCTCGAAATATTGCCTAGCCTTGAAGGAAGTGACAGGCCCTCCAACTAAGATTGAGCTGTTGACGGTGGTTGAAAACTTGGCAAAGTGCAGTGGCTGCCTTGATCATTTAAACTCGACAGATATCAGAGGCATGCGCCGAGCGAGACCGAGCTGGTGCAGAGAAGATGAATGCTTCATTCCGGTATTTGCTGTCGGGACGCAGAGGAGAGTGCATGGTTATATGAAGGCTGCGTCGAGGCTAAGGTCGTGATCGTTTCTGAGACATGGCACCTCAATGCCTGGGATAAGAAACCCGACCCTTTCGAGTTCTGGTTGCAGGACAGGGAGAATGATGTTTCATCAAAGGTTTAGAGTGGACGACTAGAGCCGATATTGCTTTTAGTCATTTACTAATATGCGTTAATGGAAGTTTGGCACCAGGGCCGGAGAGCCATGTGGTTATTCGCATAGCCCTTTTGTTCGTGGCAGCGTGGTAGCCTTGACTGTTAAATGGCATTATGGCATGTTCGAGTCCTCATTTCACATTCTGTCGTTCCGATTTGCCGCGAAAAGCACTTGACATGAGTCACTCACCCTTCGCATTATCCTTTATAGCTGGGACATGTCGCAAGAGGCCTTGTTGGCAGCATGATGCATTGTTTGTTCCATGCCGGGCGGTCCTTCTGAGGTTGCTAAGATATGGCAGATAACGTATGAACGAGGAAGAGAATGTGTCGGACACGTATGTACTGCGGTATTGCTTGGTTGTCGGTGGCGATGACCGGTGAGGTCATGCCAAAGGCCGTCCCGGCAAAAAAGCCAGTTGAGTTTGGGCAACAACATCCAGTCAGCGTAGGCCTCAGTGTGGTGAACCATGACCATGCCTTTCTCTGTCTGCTCCGAGTCACCGAAACGCTGTATCGGCACACCTGTCGCACTCTTCAACATTGTGACAGGTGCCCAGAAAGGGTGACAACCGAGGCAATGATCACGCGAGTTGATTCCGCTATTCACTTAGCGAATGGCTGCGCTGGTGGCAGCCTTCTCGGAGAGCTCTGGGATGTCAAGACACGCACGAATCCGGGTGCCTCGTCACAGCCGTATGATGGGCTTGATGATCCCATTCGACGTGGTTGATAGTTGGCATTGTCGTGATCGACCGAGTCCGTACTGGTCGCTGAGTAAAAGGCTGCTTCGGAAGGACGCCAAGCTCCCGAGGCAGTCATTACGAGTAGCAGTGGTGGGCCTAGGCTCGAGAGTTTCGGGGCCGGAGAATAAAATTTAAGCATACCCGCTTGTGCCCGGGCCGCTGCTGCAGTCCAAGCCACCCCTGCACTCACAACCGCATTGGTGGCATCCATTCTCGACCTCTACAGTAGCACCGCTGGCCTACCTGCTAATCACCTTCGTGACCCTCTCTCGACGTGTCACAGATGGAAGCGTGGTCTGGCTGTGAAGATGTGGATCTCGTGACTTGTGCGTGAACCCGACGTGATGCGGCCTATCGCAGTCGCATGCGCCTAAGCGAGCCGTTGATCATCCGCGACGTGTCCCTGGCTCCATCCTACTGCAGCTTCACTTGTACCTTGCTGCCCGATGAATCCACAGGAGGTGAGTGAGTGAGTGAGTCAACGGTGAATGTGAGTTGTTGAGATGACAAAGTTGTCACGCTACATGTAGAAGGAGATTCAAAATGGGTAAGTACCCGCCAGCTCTCGTGCTTAAGCGTGTCGCCATTCCGCCCACCGAAGGGACCCTCAATTCACAATCTCCGCCAGACGCACACCGTTTCAGACCGCGCACACCGCTGTTCCGCCGCATCAACACCCGTTCTTCAAGGTCCTCCTCACATGGCATCTGAGAGGCAGCTGCGAAGGATGTCTCAAGCAAGAGCCCGACCTGCTCCCGTGAAGCGCTCCTCGAGCCTGCGGCGAGTCTACAATCACCTTTTCCACCCCGACTTGGCGACGTCGAGAGCCAGTCCGCCACCAAGACCCGAACGGCTAAAGAAGACTCCTGCCGTACCCGCGGTACCCGAGTCGAGTCAGCCCCCACCATCAGAGGAAGATGCCCTGCAGAGAGAATTGCAACAATGTCGTCAGGAGCTCGAGGAGGCGAGGGAGATGGTCATATCCCAGGACCAAGAGTTGTCAACACTGGAGAGAAACGCACAGAGGATGGAGAGACGCTACAAAGAGAAGGAAGCCGCATTGACCCGGCAGAAAGCTTCTCTGGAGGAGAATATGGTGACAGTGTTGGTGCAGCAGATCAAAGATGCCCAAAAGGCCGAACGACAGGCGGTCAGAGAGGAATGCAACCGAGAACATCAGGTGGCGCTGGACAACCTGCATCACAAGTACAAATCAAGGACTGCAATTCTTACCCAGGAACTGGCAGATGCTCGCGCCGGCACCGAACGACTCAAGGCCGATTATGAAAACCAGGTCACCTCACTTCGCACCGAGATAGCCTCTCTTACCAGTGATCTTGAAACCGCCAAGGCTGCCATTGTTGAAACCACCGAATCATTGAAGAGCATCCGACAAGCATCAACCAGCGCCCTCGAGGAATCGGAGAAAGCAAACACAACTCTGAGGGCAGAGCTAGAAGATCAAATCGCCGCTTTGACCGAGGAACTCCGTGCCGCCCAGTCCGAGCTACAAAACGCTGGCCTGAGCCTCGAAGACCATACCAGACGGTATGCCGACCTTCAAAGCACGTCGTCGAAAGCGTTGGAGGATGCCGAAACCTCCCTAGCCTCGATACGCACCACGCTAGAGTCTCAACTCGAAGCCCAGGCCAGCGAACTTTCCATGGCCAGAGATGCCTTGGAAACCTCGACAAAGGACAGAGAGGCAGAGAGGTCAGCACAGCAGCTTGTTCAGGACGAGCTGGCAGCTGCCCGCGATGAGCTCGCACAACTCGCCTCTGAACTCCAGAGTCATGGCGAGACGAAGCAAGCACTGAACGCAGCGGAAGCGAGAATCTCAGAGCTCACAAATGACCTGCAAGACCATTCAACGACAAAGGCTGCACTGGAAGCATCGGAAGAGAAGGTCGCCCAGCTTCTGGTCGACGTGGCAGCGTTTGATGCTTGCAAGCAAGAGCTTGAGGAGGCACAGAGACAGATTACACATTTGTCAACAGAACTCGAAGGCTTTGCTGGTTCGAAAGGAGCTCAAGAGCTCGCCGAGGCACGGATAGCCGAGCTCTCCACGCAGCTTGATGGGTATGAACAGCTCAAAGCGGACCACGAAAGCAGCAAGCAGGAGCTCGATGAATCTCAAGCCAAGATTGCGGATTTGACAACAGAACTCGAGGGCCACGCCGGGCTAAAGGAAGCACATGAAAATGCGGAGGCACAGATAGCACAGCTTTCTGCCGATCATGAGCGGCTCACATTAGACCATGAGGCCAGCAAGCGGGACCTGGAAGAATCTCAATCTAAGGTCACGGAGCTGACGACAAAGCTTGAGGGCCACCATTCCACCCGGGAAGAGCTAGTGGCGGCACAGGAAAAGATCGTTCAACAGTCCGCCGAATTGGAAGAATATGCTCAGCTCAAATCAGACCACGAGGGACTGAAACAGGAACTCGAGGATTCTCATGCAAGGGTGGCCGAAATAGAAACCCAGCTTGAGGATTACCGGGCAGCTAAGGGAGATTTGGAAACAGCTCAGTCCAAGGTTGCCGAACTTTCTGCTCAGCTAGAGAGTCACGCTCAGCTCGAAACGGATTATGAGGCTACCAAGACGGACCTCGACACGGCCCACACGAAACTTGCCGATCTGACAACCGAGCTCGAAGAACACCGAGGTTTCAAGGCCCAACTTGAGGAAGCCGAGTCTAAGATTGCCCAATTCTCTGCCGAACTCGAAGAATACACCCAGTTGAAAGAAGATCACGAAAAGGAGAAGGAACGTTCTGCAAGTATTGCCCAAGATATTGACCGTCACGTGGCTGCTGTGACTGCGGCGGAGGAAAAGCAACATGAAGCAGAGGCACGAGCTGTCGAAGCAGACGAGAAGCACAAGTCCGCAGTTGACGAGATTGCCGGTCACCTAGCCACCGCGGCGGCGGCAGAAGAAAAGCTGAAAGATTCTGAAACACGTGCTATCGAAGCGGAAGAAAAGCACAAGGAAGCTGAAGCACGTGCCATTGAAGCGGAAGACAAACACAATGCCGCTCTTGGGCAAATCGATGGTCACCTGGCATCTGTCGCTGCAGCAGAAGAGAAGCAGAAGGAGGCTGAAGAACGTGCTACCGCAGCTGAAGAAAAGCACAACTCCACCCTTACGGAGCTGGAGACCCTGAAAGAGAGTCTTGCGGCAGCAGAGTCAGGACATGCAGCAGCAATGGAGCAGAATGACCAGCTTACGAGAGAGCTCGAGGCTGCTTCGACTTCTCACCAAACTTCACAAGCTGCGCTTGACGAGGCGCTGGAGAAGATTCGTCTTCTGGAAGAGAAGGTTGTAAGCGTCGAGTCTGAATTGACTTCTGTAGCGAAGTCGAAGCAGGAGGATGAAGAACAAGCCCAAGCCCAACAAGCGAAACACGCCGAGGAGCTCGCGGCAATTGAAGCAGAAAAGAACACCTTGGCAGAAGACACGTCGACTCTGCGAGCGGAGCACGACAAGTTGGCTGCTGAGTTGCAATCTGTGGAGGACTCCAAGACTGGTCTTGAGGAGAAACTTGCTAGCTTCGAGGAGCAGCAGTCGAACCTCGTCTCGGAGCTTGCTGAACTAAAAGCGGCATTGTCAGACCGTGACGGCGAGTTGGAAGCTGCTGTGGCAGTCCAGACCGACGTACGAAAACAACTCGAAGAGGCCGAGGGCGCTCGGCATACTGCAGAAGAGAAGATGGCCGCTATCGAGGCCCAGCTCAAATCAGTCGAGGATTCAAATGAAGAATTGACAGAGAAATGCAAGCAGCTTGAGGAAACTCAAACCAGTCAGCAGGCCTTGGAAGACCAACTCGCTACACTTGAAGAGCAACTGAAGTCCGCCCAAGGCTCGAACGAGGAGCTTACCCAAAAGCTCGAGGAGGCAGAAGGAGCGAATGCGGTCGCCGCCACCGAGAAAACAACGCTTCAAGAGCAGCATGACGCAGCCATCGATGAGGTCAACAAGGAATTATCCTCGGCTAAGGAAGCCCTGGAGAAGGCGAAAGAAGAAGCAGGCGCAACAATCGCAGACCTCGAATCCAGGCTTATTGCCTCTGCTGCCTCTCACAATGACGTCCAAGAGTTGCTCGAAAAGACTCGTGCTGACGCCGATCAGTCAAAGGCAGAAATGGAAACCAAATTGGCCGAGGCCGAAGAGCTCCACAAATCCTCTCAAGAAGCGATCACAAAAGCGAAGGCGGCTGAGGAGGCCAAAGAAAGTCTGGAGGCGCAGTTGCGGGAGGCTGAAAGCACAAAGGCTGGCGCTGAGAAGCGGGCTGCAGATGCTGAGGCCGCCAACGCTGACTTGGAGGACAGAATCAAAGAGGCCGAGGGCGAAAAGGTGAACGCTGAACAAGAAGCCAGCCTTATTCGGGAGAAGATCACGCAGCTTCAGGCTGATCTGGACTCAGTCAACCAAGAAAAGCTTGCCATTATCGAGAAGTCGTCCAAAGAGCTCGGATCGACAGAAGCTGAGCTGAAAGCTGCCCTTGCGGCGAAATCAGAAGCCCAAGATCAAGTCGGAGAGCTGGAAGCGAAGTTGGAAGCCTTGAAGAACGCCGATGAACATTCGAGCACTCATCTGAAAGAACTCGAGCTGGAGCTCGAGACCCTCAAAGCCAGAGCACTCGATGTTAGCAAAGTCTCGGAGGACTTGGAGGCCAAAGAAGACGCAATCCGCCAACTGACCACCAGCAAGGACGAGATTGAAACCCAACTGAAGGACACGGAGAATCAATTGACATCGCTACAAGAAGAAATGGACTCGCTGAAGGCCTCGATGAAATCATCGAACGAGGAGGCCGCGAGATACCTCGAGACGAAGGAGCAAGAGTTCAAGCAGCAAACGGAACAAACTACTCAAGAGCTCAGTGCACTACAAGGACAATTGAAAGCCAAGGAAGATGACATCGCAGAGCTCCAGGCATGGAAGGCCAGGATGGAACAAGAGCTGGACGTTCTTCCTTCCTCGACACCCACGTCACCCGATGTGGGTGATATAGAGGATAAAACGTCCACGGTTGCAACCGTGAATGGCGGGAAAGGAAAGAAGAAGAACAAAAAGAAGGCCAAGGCAGCGGCCGACTTTGAGGACGCCATGCAGGAGGGAACTGCGAAGGACGCTGGCGGGAGCGAGTGACAGAGGCGTTGCGGCGTCTATGTTTGATGAGCAATGAATGACATGAGCCGATGAATCGTGCATCACAGCTACCATGGATAGCTGACAGCAGTGCGCTGCTTTTTATTTGATGGGACTGGTCGTCAGGATAGGATGCCGACCAGGAGTCTTTCCTTTCCCCCTCAGGTCCTTTCGTGATATCTGGCCAACCGTAGTTTCTTTCAAGCTGCGTCTTTGGTCAACCGTACCTCCGACGACATCACGTGAGATCATGTGACTATGACATCAGATCCGCCGTCATCGGCTTCTTCTCTCCGCAATTTGTCAATCGTCGATTTGCCGTCATGATCAACGAGGGGCTCAAGACAAGTATTTCAAATGTCTGGAGGCCTTTTCCATGGAGATTGTGGTGAATATATACGTGCTTGTCATCTTTTTCACTGCTCTCTGCATGCTTCTCAGACGCGTATCTCAGCTGTCTCGACCCAAGCTGACTTCTCCATCTCGATCAATACCGCGAGTAAGACTCGCCCAGATGGCTTCGCATACGAACGGTTTCAATGGGCACGCCAACGGCCACCACAAGATTGAAAACACATCCACCACCACTCTAGCAGATATACCAAAATCCCACACCTTCACCTCCAAACTCCCAGCAGATGCTCAGTTCCCCACGCCACTCGACTCTCATCGCGCGCCCCGGCAGAAACTTGGTCCTCGAATGGTCCGATCTGCGCTGTTTACATACGTACGACCCGAACCGACAGAGGACCCGGAGTTGTTGGCAGTCAGCAAAGCAGCACTGCGAGACATTGGACTTGCCGAGAGTGAGGCAGATTCTGAAGAACTTAAGCAAGTGGTGGCCGGGAATAAAATCTACTGGGATGAGGATAAGCCCGAAGAGGGGGTATATCCCTGGGCGCAATGCTACGGAGGCTTCCAATTCGGGTCCTGGGCGGGACAATTGGGCGACGGACGAGCCATGTCGTTATTCGAAACCACGAATCCCGCCACGGGCGTGCGGTACGAAGTGCAACTGAAAGGCGCGGGGAAAACGCCCTACTCGCGGTTCGCGGACGGGAAGGCCGTTTTGAGGAGTTCAATCCGCGAGTTCATCGTCTCCGAATATCTCAACGCTATCGGAATCCCCACAACGCGGGCATTGTCTCTGACCCTATGTCCAAAAAATGAAGTTGTCAGGGAACGCCTCGAACCTGGCGCGATTGTGTGCCGCTTCGCCCAGAGTTGGGTCCGATTCGGAACCTTTGATCTGCTGCGCTCGCGGGGCGATCGAGACCTCATCCGCACGCTAGCCACATACGTTGCCGAAGAGGTTCTCGGTGGGTGGGAGAATCTGCCTGCCGCCTTACCCTCTCTCGACGACAACAAAGACGCCCATCTGGAACCGGCCCGAAATGTGCCCAAGGACGCAATCCAAGGGAAAGAAGGCGCCGAAGAAAACCGCTTCACCCGCCTATACCGTGAAATCACGCGACGCACCGCCCTCCTCGTCGGCAAGCTACAGGCATACGGTTTCATGAACGGGGTGCTCAATACAGACAATACCTCGATCCTTGGATTGTCACTCGACTACGGCCCCTTTGCATTCATGGACAACTTCGACCCTGCTTATACGCCCAACCACGATGACCATATGCTTCGATACGCCTACAGGGCGCAGCCGAGCGTATTCTGGTGGAATCTAGTACGATTGGGCGAGGCGCTAGGGGAATTGATCGGCGCCGGGGACAAAGTTGACGACGAAATTTTCGCAACCAAGGGCGTGGAAGAGGAGTTTGCGCCCGTTCTCATCAAGCGCGCGGAAACCATTATCGACCAGTGCAGCGATGAGTACAAAGCCGTGTTCCTCAGCGAGTACAGGCGCCTGATGACGGCGCGACTGGGACTCAAAACCCAAAAGGAAAGCGACTTTGACAAACTCTTCTCCGAGCTCCTGGATACGATGGAAGCCCTGGAATTGGATTTCAACCACTTCTTCCGCCGCTTGAGTTCTGTCAAACTGAGTGATGTTGAGACTAAAGAAGGGAGAGAAAATACGGCAGAGCGTTTCTTCCACCACGGCGGTGTCACAGGCCTGAACGAGACGAATGACTCTGGCCGCGAAAAGATCGGCGCCTGGCTGGAACAGTGGCGGCAGCGGATCATCGAGGACTGGGACATGTCCACCGAGGACGCAGATTCGCAACGTTGTCAATCGATGAAAAGTGTAAACCCCAATTTCGTCCCGCGAGGCTGGTTGCTCGACGATATAATCGACCGCGTGCAGAACAAGAACGAGAGGGAGATACTCCAGGGCGTGATGGAGATGACCTTACATCCGTTTGAGGATGCGTGGGGATGGAAGGAAGATGTGGAGGAGCAGTACTGTGGAGATGTTCCCCGGTTTAAACGGGCCATCCAATGCAGTTGTTCATCTTGAGCGACTCGCATGCCAGACGGCAGACGATAGACAGCAGGCGGGCCTAGACTTTCTGCCTTGTGGGATGGAATAACTTACGATGTCTGTACATGTAGTCGTATATATGAAAGGACGAAGTGGTTTTCTATGCATCAGACCGATGATTGGTTTTTCATGCCAAGTGGCACGCTTCCGCCAACTTGGTACCCGCACTGGACCGCCGTCGATTGAAGGGAGGATTCGCTCTATTTGTACACGAATGGGAACACCAGTTTGCATTTGACATTCGGAGGACGGGTTCTTGAGGACGTGGTGCCTAACTTAGCCCTGGTTGGTGCCTAGTTGGAGCCTAGCGGATGCATAGGATAGGCCGGCAAACCTGGTGGTGCTTGGTAGGTCACACAGAACCGCTTTCCCGAACGACCTCCTTCCACCGATGTGCATTTCCGGTGAAGAAGCGTGCCATTTCAGAGGCCTTCCATATGAATACTCGGCAAAACTAGATAGTTGTGAAGTGAATACAGTATCAGTTGATTGACAGGGATGATCGAAATACGAGTACGAGGGTCCTTCCCAGCCACCCACCCTCACATTCTGAAGTAACCTCTGTCTTCTTTCCGTTCTAAGACTTCCACTTTAATGCAATTGAAACTCGGACGTCGCCTCGGCTCAAAATCGAATATACTCCGGATGATGGCGCCACGCAAGCGAAAAGCTGCAGCAACCACCGCGGGCAACGCGGCCTCGACAATTGACAAAACGGCGCCGCCTCTGAGGAGGTCCAGTCGCCAGAAGCCAACAGATAAAGCACCCGTTGAACAGCAGGAGGGGAAAACAACAACAGCAGCAGCAGCAGCAGCGCCTGACGAAAGTGATGTCGAACCAACGAGTATTACCAAACCAGCTCAGAATCAGAAAGCGCAAGATACCTTGGATGACCAGCCCGCTGGTATTATGAGTGTGCCCAGATCAGATGACCCAATCCCGGCCTTCACACCATTCACGCTCCCAGCCTCGAAAGGGGCCGCAAAGGCAATTCCGTGTCTTCGCTCCCCTTGGCAGCATCCACGGTCACTAATTTTCACGCACGGTGCGGGAGGAGATCTTTCGGCGCCCGCCATGGTGTATTTCTCACAGGGTTTCGCCTCCGCAGGTCCG
Source organism: Phialophora macrospora (assembly GCA_000835435.1). NCBI lineage: Eukaryota > Fungi > Ascomycota > Eurotiomycetes > Chaetothyriales > Herpotrichiellaceae > Phialophora > Phialophora macrospora. The sequence goes on along the minus strand of KN846958.1, from coordinate 703,619 downwards.
GGAACAGGGATGGTCATGTTTCCGGGCAACATGAATTTGAAGGCACGAGCAGCTATCTTTGATCGCGTCAAGCAGCACGAGCTTGAGCAAGAGTATATGAAGAATGCGACGCAAGAAATGAAACTGGCCTACGGTGGCAGGAGCATGGGTGCCCGAGCAGCCGTGGTTGCGTCGCATGCCGACGAGGATGTGAAAATGCTGGTCTTGGCATCATATCCGCTCGTGAGCCCGTCGGGCGATGTGCGAGATAAAATCCTCCTCGAGGTCCGTCCGGACGTTGCCGTGTTGTTTATATCGGGCGATCACGATAGTATGTGCGACTTGGATATGCTGGACGAGGTGCGAGGCAAGATGGTGGCCAAGACCTGGCTCGTCAGAGTCAGGGGTGCCGATCACGGGATGAACCTTCGCGGGGGGAAGAAGTTGAAAGAGGGAACCAAGCTGGTTGGGGAGGCGATAGGGAAGATGGCGGCAGCGTGGCTTACGGAGCGAGACCAAGAGAAGACGCAGATTGATATCAGTTGGGATGGAGAGCGGAGCGAAGTCGGAAGTAGTGGGTGGGTAGCGAGCGCGACGAGGAAACTGGATCAAGAGAAGAGTGAAGATGCCGCTGAGCGGGAGCTGCCCAAGGCTGAAGAAGACACCGGAAATCCCAAACGAAAGAAGGTCAAGAGATAGTACCGTAGCCTGCGCAATCGCCTTTAGCAATCCACAATGGGCTTCAAGAGCCGTTGGCTGTTTCTTGGATTCTTGGACCGGTGGACTACTCCGTTGATGGTGTGGTGTGATACATAGTCCAGCACGCCCTGATAATGAGCTACTGTAAAACATATTCCTGCTTCCCAACACAGCCCCTCTTTGGCCATCCATGGATAGGCTGTCGCCTCTCTTCTCAATGAAGACTGGGACAACCAGTGCGAGACTCTGCGTGTCTAGAATCGCAATCATCGGCGCCGGCCCAGTCGGCGTTTCGTGCGCCAAGTATCTCGTTGCTGAAAAGGCCTTCTCGAAAATCGACCTCTACGAGCAGCGAGACCGAGTCGGCGGCATATGGAATCTATCCGACCCCGTCCGGTCGAAGCGTATACCAATACCGCAGACTGACCCGCGGTATGGCCACCACCACGATAGTGCCGTGACGCCTTCGGAAGACCGGGAGTCGTTGGAGTTCGAATCGCCGCTCTACGACTACCTGGAGACAAACATCCCAAAGGAGTTGATGGCCTTCTCCGATAAGCCTTTCCCGGAGCACGAACCGCTGTTCCCAAGTCATCAGGCGGTGTTGAGGTATTTGGACGACTACGCCGACGAGGTCAGGCATTTGATCCGGTTCAGCACGGCGGTGAGAGATATCCGTCCTGCTGCTGGAGATGGGGACACGAGGTACGAAAGGTGGGATCTCACGGCGCAGGACCTCAAGACCAAGGAAATCGTGAACGAGAGGTACGATGCCGTGGTCGTCGCGAATGGTCATTACACCATACCGCACGTTCCGGACATCAAGGGTCTCAAGGAATGGAACGCCGCATATCCGGGGCTGGTCATCCACTCAAAGGCCTACCGACGGCCCGAAGACTACAAAGACAAGAAGGTAATAGTGATTGGAAACTCTGCGTCCGGTCTGGACATTGCCGCACAGATTGGGAAATACTGCCGGAAGCCGGTCTTGCTCTCGGCGAGGTCAGTCTCGGCCTTTGGCACGCTGCCGCCACGTGGGGACCGAGAAGACGTGGACGAGATTGTAGCGTTCCTCCCACCACAACAGGATACGCAGAGAGCGGTGAGGTTTCAAAGTGGTCGGATAGAGACGGACGTCGACGCGGTCGTATTTGCAACGGGCTATTTCTATTCGTATCCGTTCCTGGCGGATGTAGCTCCGCCGATCATCACGGACGGCCTGAGGGCAAAAGGCACGTATGAGCATCTGTTCTGCATCCACCATCCGACGCTGGCGCTGCCGGTCATCAACCTCAAAGTCATCCCGTTCCCCCTGTCGCAGAACCAGGCGGCCGTCGTGGCTAGGACATGGAGTGGGCGGCTCAGCCTGCCCCCGACTGCCGAGATGCAAGCCTGGGAGCGCGAAGTGATCCAGAAGCAAGGTGACGGGAAAAACTTTCACCTCAAGAAGTTCCCGGAAGACGCGGCACAAATCAACGAGCTATTCGACTGGGCGCTGAGAGCGGAGAGGAGAGACGGACTCGAGAACGACGGTCTGGGAAAGTTGGGCACCCGCTGGGATGAACGGCACGTCTGGATGAGGTCGAGGTTTCCTGACATTAAGGCTGCGTACTCAGCGAAGGGCGAAGACAGGCTCAAGATTAGAAAGATAGAGGAGCTCGGTTTTGACTTTGATAAATGGCGGGAGCATGCAGAGGACAAAGACCTGGAGATGTTTCTCAATGCTAGATGCGCATGTGCGAAGGTGTAGTTAGATCCGGCGTTCAGATTCGCCTAGCCAGCGTGTGTAGGGAGTAATGAGTGGAAAAGACGTGTTTACCATGCAATTCATTTGGATGGGTGGGTCACGTGGGCGAGTTTGCTCGTATCCTAGGGTTCGGCTAAATTGCCCTCGAAAGCGCCCACTTCAATTGCGTTGGCCGCAGACACGAGCGACCCAGTTGGTTGAGGACTTGCCATGCGCAACATTCTCCCGTGGTTCTTGCGTCCGCGATGCCTGCAGAGCTGAATATGCCGTCCTGTGGTGCCCGCAGCTGCCCTGGCGGAAGATAATGACGAATTCAGTCCCTCAGACGCGTGGCATTGCAGAATACAAGCACCCGAGACGCAAAAGCGCAGTCTACTCACCGTGGCGGGACGTGCCGTGGGACGAACAGAAAGCGCTCGGCGGAGAGTTCGAGAAAGCCGGCGAAGGCTGCTGGCCGGTCGAAAAGATCTTGCAAGAGCGCACATACCGCCGAGGACATAGCCGCCGCACCGAGTATCTGGTTCTGTGGAAGAGACACCCGGAGACACAAGAACTTTGGGCACCGCAGTGGGTACGCATCGCTCCACGCTTTGCTGGAAACATACCTTGGCTGACTGCCAGTACAGGTCTGGGAAGAGATTGACAGCAGGGTGATCGAAGATTGGGAGGCGGAGAAGAGGACCAAACGCAAGCGTGGTCGTGGCCGTCTTTCACGTGGAAGCGTTGCAGAGCGACCTGCGAAGAGATCAGCAAAGGCTAATCGAGTGTTGTCGAACTCGCCAACCGAATCTGAACGCCAAAGCGAGGAACCAGAACCTGCCACCGGGACTGTGCCAGATGCTTCCGCCGCTGGCGAAGAAAAGAGGACTTTGGAACCGTCTTCGTCTTCCCTCGCAGTAGCCGAAGCACAGCAAGACTCCCTCCAGCCAGCGGACCTCTCCGTCGACGTCCTTCAAGCTACCATTCATCTCGACGACTACGAGTCCCTTCACAGCAGCCAGCTACAAAACTCCACCAAAAACATCAACGACGAAGCCTCACCGACAAGCAGGGAGCCTCTTATACGTGGGCAGCCGGATACTCTGGGCGTCCCTGGCCGATCCGTGTCTGCTGGCTCGGAGTACGTCCCAAGCACTCCCTATGCCCCGGTCGACCCGGTCGAGGAAACATCGTTGCCCCAGACATCCACACAGCGTCTCGTCGGCAGCTGGTCACCACCTGACGACTCCACACCTCAGTCGCCATCTCAACTTTCTGCTGTCATCTCTCCGGTTGATCCCCCGGTTGGCACCCTAGCCGAAGACGACCTGCGTGGCGAAAGTGCCCGGTCAACCATTCGATCCGAGAACAGCCCTTACCACTCAGCTGACGGGACGCCGGCCAGGGGTACACCTCCGTTGTACAGCTTTGACTCCCCCGGCTCACCTTCGGTATCTTCCAATTCGTCTTTTCAAGAGCATCCTCTCGTCGACCGCATTGAATCTGACGCCCTGCGAATCAAAAACGCCATGGATATCAACTCAATCACGAAGACGGCCGAGCCACCAATTGTCCCCACTATGGCTCCACAATCCGCCGCTTATGATATGGCATTAGGGGGGAGCGCACTTCCCATCCAAGATTCCATAGAGGACGAGGAGCCGTCGTCCAACGGAGAACTTCCCTCTTCGAACTCCAAGACAAGCTCAAGCCAGCAATCTATTGAGAATGAGCGGGATGTCTCTCAACTGGCCGGACTGGTTCAGCCCAGCCTTCCTATCCTGGGGCCGAATGAATATGTCTTCACGCTGCCATGTGAGGGAAAGGTACAGTCAACATACATTGACATCATCAAAGCCAAGGAGAAATCCATAAAGAAATTCCTCAGCAGGCGCGAATCAATTGGCTCCGCGAATGGGTCTCCTAATCGAACTCACGAACTGAACGAGATGGGCGAGATGATACAGCGTCTACACGACACAGTGACCCACATGGATCTCGGCTTGCCCGGATTCTTGACCCAATATTCGAGCAATTTGAAAGAACATGCCGCCTATGCGAACTATGCAGGTACAAAATTCTTGTTTCTCGGCTACTTAGTTGATTTTCTCCACCTGGTCGGTGTTTCGATTGTCGTTGTGTCCCGAGAGGGACAGATCCAAGACCTTCTCGAGCAATACCTCAAAATGAAGCAAGTCGTTGTCAGGCGACAGGATCGTATCGCAAGATCGAAGTCACCCGCTCCAGATCGACTGAATACCGACTTTTCAGTTGAACTTGTCAGCACCTGGTCCACTCACGAAATTGATCTCCGCAGCAAACCGTGCCTGATGATCGCCTTTGACGCCTCCTTCGACGCTCAGGATCCTCAAGTGGCCCGCATTCGTGCCCAGTTCCAGCGTCCGCCGAGGCTTATGCCGGTGCTGCATTTGCTTGTAGCCAACTCGTCCGAGCATGTGGATCGTTGTCTTCCGAAGAGCTTGCCGTCGCCTATGAGGCTGAAAGCATTGGTCCGGTATACATACAGCGCCTTGTCAAACCTCGGAGGTAAGCCGTTTGTCATTCAGCTGGACTCAGACGTACCGGAAGGTCGACCCATGGACTTCTCGGATCTTCAAAAGGGTGTGAGGAAAAGTCCTGAGCGCAAAATTGCAGAAATTGCCAGAGTCGTTGGGAAGGCCGCTGTGTCTCCAGATTTTGGGGCAGTATTCACGTTGGAGACCCCGCTGTTGGAGTTGACAGAGCTGGAAGAGACTCCCAGCAGGAAGCCTAGCAGAGCAACCACAAGGCCGGAAACCCCAGGAGACAGCGCAGCTCGATCAAGGACGCCCGGGTCGCGTGCAGACACACCTTCAGGCAGAAAGCGATTGCTGGATGTCGATGGAGTTCTCCCTGCACTGAACAAACGACAACGCATCACGCCCCTTCGAGACTCGCTGGACCTCGGCAGTAGCTCGCAGGAACCAAGCAACAAACATACACAGTTGGAGGAGCAGGTCAGGAAACTTCAGGCAGATCTCGCAGCAGAACAACAGGCTCGGCGAACAGTGGAGCAAGATAGAGACCGTGTCAAGGAACAATTGACCGAATGGCAACGAGATCATGCGGCTCTCCAACAACGATATGAACAACGAATGACGAAATCCCACGAATTGGATAGAGAGAAGGCTAAACTTCTAAAAACCATCGAGAACAACAAATTGAGACATGAAAGAACGCTGGAAGAGAATACGGCTCTGAAGCAGAAGAATACGGAACTGCAGAACGAGGTTACTGCTTTACGCGAGGAAATCAAAGCCGGCGGAGGCGACGCAGCTGCATTGGAGGCCGCCAGAGAAGAAGCTCGTACACTCTTGACGAAGAACACTTTGCTGGAGAAGTCACTTGAGAACACCCGGAAAGATTTCGAATTCACACGCTCTCAGTACCAAAACGCATCCAACAGAGCCGCCGAACTGGCCAGCCAGGTCGGGGTATTTGAAAAGGCGATGGCTCACCTATCCAAAGAAGCAAGCGATGAGAAGCGACGCCTCAAGCATATAAATTTTGAGGCAGCCACCAATCAGCATCTCGACAAAATCGAACAAACAGAGCTAGAACGCAGGTCCAGGGACGTCCTGCTCAAGAAAGTCGAAGAAGAGAATCGCCAGTTGAAGCGTAGTCGCGGTGTGCAGACGAGAGGATCTAGTGTACAGCCGCCTGGTAGCCCAGGGCTCGAGGGACATAGCGGACGAGGAACGAGGAGCAGGCAGGGAAGTCCTGCGCCGGGGTTATTTCCAAGCTCTCATGTCAGGGCGATCGACAGGGGAAGTCTTCTGCGGAATGAGCGTTAACGTCGCGTTGGAGTCGAGGCGAAACTAACAGCTGCAGCCCATGCATGTGCGATTGAGCGGGTCACCGTGATGGGACCGGTGGGCGTAAATGGCAAGCTGGATGGGCTATCGGACGAGGGTCGCGCAGGATGCGATCCGAGGTTATTCGGGTTCGACTGGCAAATCAATGCAAAGGAAAGGAGCACACTGGCAATGAGGGAAGCTGGTTTCACAGTATGTTACGACGTGCCCATCGACGGACGCTTTTCGCAACGGAGTTATCGGCGGTTTATCGAAATTTCCATACTCGTCGCTTGGGATCCTGCTATGCAACCCCCAGACACCAGGCGCCGTTCTCCCATCCTATTCGTGTCACGCGTGTGCTTCGTCAACGCCTCCTCTGCACCCTCGTAGATGCCACAAAATACAGCACCGGCCAGAGGGAACCTGCCGTCTAGACTGAAGAGCGAATCGCGTCTGGAGTCTCCTGTAGGGCATACATAGCATGACGAGATCTCGCGTCTAGTTGAATACATCTTGCCTTTGCACGTTCATTACGCGGGTCCTGGAAGCGCTGTGTGACTTTTCTTGTCATTTTGCGTACCACACGAGCGAGTACCGAATCGGCTACCTAGGTATGGTCGACGTGGTGACATGCTTCCTGTCGACATGCACGCGCGGGTGACGGTGGTTGGCAAATCCAGGTCCAAGTCCAAGTCCAAGTTCAAGATTCAAGCCCGTGATTAGCTCCAAGACCCAAGCTCCAAGCCGTGATGCCAGTCTTTCCACGCCATGCCCTGTTGTTTGTGTGTCCTTCCTTAACACCCGAAGATGACCTCCCAATTCACCCCATTTCACCCCAATTCAACTCCATTCGAGCAGCCTTTGGTCGAGCCTGTGACAATCTCACTTGGCCTGCTCAGGCAGGTATGCGCCGCCCGCGATCACAAGATTCATGTTGGTGAACTTGACGGTGTAGACGGGGCTCTGCTTGGTGAGGAACGCGCTGATCTGGTCGCTGGTGACGACCGCATCTTTGCCGCGTCGCTTGCCTCCTTGCATGCCGACACCGGAAACGCCGCTCGCGCTTGCGCCCACACCGACTCCGGCAGAGCCAGCGGACGCGCCGGATTGGAGATTGAAGTTGGACGGAGCGCTAGTCGCGGTCGCGGATTTCGGCACGCCATCAGATCCTGCCTGGGTGGTGCCGTCGGTGGATTTTGCACCCGCGGCGCCTCCAACACTGGTGGTGGTGGCCTCTTTCGCCGGACCAGTCACATCCCACGCTCGCACAGTGCAATCAGCTCCTCCTGACACCAAGACTGTCGACTCGGCAGACCAGCTCAAGGACCAGATCCCTCCTTTGCCATGTCCGCGCATCTTCTTGAGGAGTCTGCCCGGGCCGAGATCCCAGAGAAGAATGACACCCGTGTCGTCTGCGCTGGCGAGAATCTTGCCGTTCTTCGAACATGCCAATGCTGTGATCATTGACGTATGGCCTGTGAACATTCTCACCGGGTTGCCGTTGTTGAGCGCCCACATGCGTACCGTCTTGTCACTGCTGGCCGTGAAGACGTATGCACTATTAGGATGCCAGGCAATCACATCGACATCGTCATCATGGCCTGCCAGCAGTCTCACTTGTCGGATCTTGTCGGTCAGCCAGATGCGAGCGGTCTTGTCGTGGCCGGCGCTGGCGAAGTAGTGGCCGAACGGACCCCACGACACACTCCAGCAAGGGCCGACATGTCCTTTGTAGACCACGACGCATTGGAAGATGTGCAGAGACCACAGACGGATTGTTGCGTCGGCGGACGAGGAGAGAAGCCACTGAGGCGAAGTATCGGCAGTTGCACCTTCAGGAGCCGTGTCGTCGGCGGGATTGACCGTTGATGGAGCGAACGAAACGCTGTACACGGGTCCCGAATGGCCGATCAGTCGCTGAGAGTTCTGCTGCTGACCACTCGGTCCTGGTGGGCCAAGCGCGCTTCCATCCATGGTCCAGACTCGAATGTACGACTCGGAAGTGCCGGCCGCCACGAGCTTCTGATCACCGCTGAAATCCAAGCAATTGATACTGTCGTGAGTATTGTGGAAGGTGTACATGACAACACTCAGGCCAGGTCCAATGCCGCCGGTACGAGTCTCGATTTTCAGGCGATCACGGTTTTCGCGAATCTTCTGCACTTCCATCGCCACGTCGCGGGCTGTACTGGGCGGGAATGGGATCTCAGAGCGGCTGGGTCCTTCGTCTTCATCTTCTTGTTTGATGTTGACCAGATCGTGGGTTTGCACCAATGAAGGTTGGCCCGGGACAGGAGGACACTTCAGGTCAAGTTCGTCCAGCTCGGCGCGCACGTCTTCTTCAGCCTCTTTCTCCATGGGCAGTTTGCCAAGTTTCAGGTTTGCCAGGTTGTTGCCGACGGTGGGATCCGTAGAGGATACGGCGTTGCCAGGTCGATGACCGGGGATACCTTCGTCTTCGGCGGGCATGTCTTGGCCGTCTAGACCGCGTTGGATCACACTCGCGAAGCTGAAGCGGTCGTCTGCGCCCCGGTCGGTCTGACGGAGGTCCATGTTGTTTTCGACAATGGATATGAAGAGCTTGTAGCCTTGTTGAGGAAGAGATTCCAGGAACTGCATGAAGTAGACGTACGCGGCACTGCTGAGGGCTAGGCGATACTTATTGTCTCGGTAGATTTTGGCGATTTTGTCCTGGTCGCTATGTTCGGGCAGCGTGATGTGTTCGAGACCCCGAAGGTCATATTCGTGCTCCTTGCGAAAGTCGTCGGCGAATTTCTGGAACAGGCGTCCTGCTTCCTTGGGGTAGAACTGCTTGACCAGCTCGAGGTAGGAGTAGACAAAGATCGGCCACAACAAGCGTTTGATTTCGGGTTTGTAAATGTCGAGGGCGTCGTCGGTCCAGGCACGCAGACGCATAAACATCTCATAGTATCGTGGCACACCCGTAGGCTGCGGTCGGAGTTCTCCATCTTTGGGGATTTCTTGGTTGGAAGATTCGGCACGGAGAGTGGCTTCGGTGCGATGGTACCCTTTCTTTGCGAGATAGTCGATGACCTAGGCGAACAGGTTAGTCAAGGACGGAAAGGTTGATGCAGACAACGACATGATCCAGGCAAAAATATTGGCAAGCAGATGCAATCATACTGAACGGCTCTCGTTCCTGAAGTCTTCTTGCTCAGAGCACTCAGGGCCACGATCAGGTGAGCTCGTCTCGGCACCTGCGACAGCGGGTTCCGGCTCCTCGACAGGTTGTCGAACCTCTTGATAGGGTCCCGAACTCTCCTCCATGCTGAAGCCAAAGGATGAGTAGAGAAGGGAACAGCAATTTGCTGAGGTCGAGGCTCTTCCAAGCACACAAAAGAAGAGATGGAGGTCACCCTATTTTGTGTCCATTTTATGGCCGCAGACGTGAAAAGTGAAGGCGGCCTAGTCTGTATCGCACCGCGCACCTACGGGGAAGGTGACCAAAGCTGGTAGGGAGCATCGAGACATTCTTCACATCCGCAGCTCATACCCATCAGATTCTGAAACCGCGCAGGACTTTTCCCAATTGCGAGCAATCGACTGCCACTCGTCTTCTCCTCACCAAAGTCGGGCTTCAAAAGAAAGAAGAGACTGAAGATAAAGCGAAGAATCACTCACAATCTGATTCAGGTTCTGCTGAGACATGCCACCAGAGGCTCCTGCCGCGACAGGCGCAGGCGCTGATGGCGCTGTTACAGATCCGCTGGCGACGCCATTCACCAGAGGCGCGGTGTTGGGAGTCGCAAGTGGGCCATTGGGACCTGTGCTTGCGCTCCGCGGCGCTGGGCTGGGCGCCGACATTGTTATTTTGTGGTCATGCACAGCACGGCAATAATGAATTGGTCAAGAATGAGAGTTGCGACGACCGTTGTTGCGCGAAGACAGCAAGATGAAGTTTGTCTGAACGGGGATCGACTTGAAAGGCTACGTGAATGCGTGATGCCGCTTTACGAGGCTTAGCGTCTTCGGCTAAGTTACGAAATGCAGAACTGCCACTGACCTGCCGGCATTGAGGCAGCGAGGTTCCTTCACATCCCCCTCCTCACAACTTTCTGTGTTGAGCTGGTGCCGAAATATGCGCGACCGTCGGTTGTACTTTGGCCAACATCCTCCCAGACACCGACATGGAGGATGAGTCACCAAACAAGGGCGAGGTCCCAGTCCTTACACCAGCAGCTCGAATCGCTGAACTGAACGACATTGATCGATCTGTCTCAACGCTGCTCTCCGCGGCATCCGATGCCATTGCCATCCTCTCAAATTCGCCGTCGACGAAGAAGAAACAGGACTCGGCTCTTCGAAACGCCGAAAGCGCCAGAGCAGCTTTTTCAACAGCCGCGGAGACCTATTTCTCTACACTCTCCTCTATTGAGGTTCGACTCCGCCGTCAAGTTTACGCATTGGAGGAAGCAGGGCTCATAAGGCCCGGAGATGAAAAGGATGCGAGAAGAGGACGGGCAGCGGGCGGGGACAACAACCTAGCGAGAGTCGGCGGTGGTCCTCTTGATCCAAGTTGGCTGAATGCAAGAGCCAGTGACAAGGTTGGGGTTGGAATGAAGAAGGAACTTCTGGCACAAGCGCGTGAATGGGTCGAACGTCATAACAAGGACACTGCTTGAAGTTAGAGCGCTTAGCTTGGAGGTGACATGGTGTAGCACACATCTATTGGCAAAGGCAACGACCATCAACGTATCAGGCAATACAGCGCGCTGGCCACGAAGATGCCACGATGCCAGATGCATGCCGCACGGTATGCATATGTGCAGGAAGCCATCATCGCAGTGAAGAATCAAAAGAACCGGCCTCTCGCCTTCCTGTAGTTCCACTGCTTGACGCTGCCGTCGACGAAGACAAGAGACTCGGCAGCAACGACCCAATCATGTCAAAGCTTGGCAAGTGGTCAACGGCGCGACTCCAAACTTCCAACCCTCCATCATTCACTGTTACTCTGCTTTTCTTGTACATATACCTCAACTTTAACGTAGATAGATTCATGTCGCTGCATCTCCTTGATCATGGATAGTATTAGTGTCGACGAGGTTGATGCAAAGCCGAAAAGGCCGGCTTTCCGCCGCGAGACGTCGACACCCGCACCACCACCCCCTCCATCACAGCCGCCGCCAGCGCCCCCGCCATCCTCAGATCCCACAGACTCGCTGAGCCTTCCCCAATTGAGGCAGCTGGTCAGTCAGTTCCCAAAGTCGGAGGCCACGCCGTATTCTTTCCAGTACCAGGACGCCGAAGACTTTGAGCCCGAAATTGATGAGTGGTTTCATTACACCGAGCTTGACCAGGACCGACAGTATCTGCTCGCTTCTCTGGAGGCTTTCGAATTCAGATGGACGGCATTCTGTAAAGGGGAAGGAATTTCGGAGGACTCGAAATGGTCCGCCGTAAGCAATGACCGACGGCACGGATTTGCCTCCAGCTTGGTCGACGACCTCGATGACGGAGATTATACCCCCCGGGTCGAGGCTTTGTCCTGCGTCTATTACATCTTGATGGGGACGTGGAGCATGACTTCGGGCTTAGAAACAAAAGGGGCATCGACTGAAGACGACTTTGAGGCGGAACCCGAGCGGTCAAATCTGATCCAGGTTGAGTGGATGCAGAAAGGGGCCGACATTGTGCAGCAGACTGTGCTCATCCCCCGCATTTACAGGTGTTTGATCCAAGCATCACAGGCACCCGATTCTATCCGTCCTCCACAGCCCGACGACGTCGAGGACGCGTCCGAAGGAGCCTTTGGCGAGAACGAGTATCGGGAACTCAGCCTATGCCTGTCTTGCTTCTATCTCCTGATTGAGTCCGCAAGGGCCCGATCGGATACAGCTGCTGGACAGGCTATCCGACACACCATATCTTCTTTACAACCTAACTTTCTTGTCTTTCTTGTCGGCATGATTTCACGGTTACGATGGGATGAAACGTACAATATACCCCTCATGCATGCATTGCAATTGTTCTGGAAGTCCATTCTTCTATTGTTTGGAGATACCTCTGGGCCCCTCGAAAAGATCAAAGGCATACTCCAGCCGCGTGAGGATCCCTTCTCGGCCGATGCAGCCCATCCGAAGCTCACTGCATCTCCTCTGGATTACCACGCCTTTCGTCAAGAGATCACCTCGAAATACCCAGCCTACAACCCTCCACCTAACATCATACCCCTGGACCTCGAACAGAAGACCATGCTTCCGCCCTTGACAACCAACTCGCGCAATGACATCTCCAATGTCGCGAATTCAAGTCTGCCTGGCGCAAGGTCAATCCTCCACCAGCCTGTTCACATTGCCACGCCTGCCCCTTCTCCACCCCCGTCTCCGATTGGTCCCGGTGGTAAAGCTGGTAAGAAACAGAATTACCAGACCAATCAGAACTTTCCGTTTCTGTATCCTCCCCTTGATAGCACCAGTGACAGCATCGGTGGAAAGGGCTCGACACAAATACAAGACATGATGGTGGGCAAGAAGTGGGAGGGGAGTGACGTTCCCCTTTCAATCATCGAAGCCGGAGAGCTGTTTGCGAGTCGAATGCGGATGACACGAGCGATGCGCCAGCTTTGGAAAGAACGGGATCTGTTCCTAAAGTACGAGAGGGGCTGGAAAGGAGATGTCAAGGACGCAGCGAAGGATGACGAGGACGGGACAAGCGAAGAGGAGAAAGGACTCGACTGTCTCCAAGACCCCGACCTCCGGGCTCGCATGCTGGCCGTTGACGATTTCTTCCACTACGCTCTTCCCGACCTGCAGTCTTTGGTCATCGTGATGATGAAAGTCATGCTCACAAACGTACAAGATATTGCAGTCCGAAACGGAGGCACGCAAGAATCGACGCAATCAGGCGGACTAAACCGCACAAAGTCGAACTCGAACATGGCTCAAAATCAAACACTGCCCATCCCTCCTCCACCTCCTCGACCGAACGAAATGACGCTAGAAGACTTGGATAATGTCCGGTCTCGAGAGATCAGCCAGAAAGCCATCTCGGGCGCAATATTTCTCCTTCTAAAATGGTTCAAGGTTTCCCACGTGCTGAAATTCGAGTACATGACACAACTGCTTCTGGACTCTAACTATGTGCAACTCACGTTGAAGTACTTTGCTCATCAAAACTTGGAGGACCTCGTGGCGTTCAAGTACGATCGTGACGACCTGAACGTGTGGCACTACTGCCATGTCCATTCAGACCACCCACCACTCTCACCCACCAGCCCAGACGAGAGATCAGAGGCATCAGACGGCGACGAAGCCATTCCACCACCCATTGCCCGACACAGGCACTCACCCGCAGCGAACTCGGGCAGCCAAACCTCCACTGAACAGACTCAAGACACGCAACAGCAACCATCCACCGATCAAGGCCGCCCTTCCGTCGACGAACTCGGCAACCCGCTTGGCCCGATCCCTCCAACGCCTATAACAACCTTCTCATTCCGCCAGTTCCAAACCTCGATCCACCTGTTACGGGTTCTGCAGAAACTCACGCGCGGCAAATCCCACCGCATCCTCTTCCTCGTGCAGTTCAAGTCATCACAAATTCTACGTCGGGTGCTGCGCGTCCCCGACCCTACGTTGAGACTTTACGTGCTCAAACTGTTCAAGTCTCAAGTCCCCTATTGCGGTCGGAAATGGCGCCAAAGCAACATGCGCGTCATCACGGCCATTTACCTCCACTGCCGACCCGAGCTCCGCGATGAATGGCTAGCGGGCATGCACGACGCCAATGTGGAAGGCGAAGTCGACGAAGCTGTGCCCCAAGAATGGGCGCTTCGTGGCCTGACATTCTGGTGGCAGCAGCGTCGATATCCGGACGTCACGCGGAAGGGCAAGAAAGGCACCGGAGCGAAAGTAGCAGAAGAGGACGACGATTTGCATGATATTGATGATGAGGAGCGGGACTTCTTTCAGAGGGAGCTGGACGCGCTTGGGTGGGGACTCGCGGGGTTACGGATTGGGGACGGGGAGGACGTGATGTTTGGGGAGGAGGCGGGTCTTAATGGCGCGCATGGTGTTATTAACGGCGTTACGAACAACGTGGTCGACACAGGGGTGCCACAGACTGGAACCGGAGCACCGGATACACGAACGCCGCAGACGCTTATACCGCAACCGCAGTGGGTTGTCGCGGACGCGGCGGCGCTGGATAATTGGCAGAACAGTTAGGGACTTCCACGTGAATGCTACGAAGTGCCCGGAGGAGGAGGCGGGGCGACTGAGCCTGGGTGTGATGCCGACGCGGACGTTGAAGATCTTGATCTATCAGAGCGTTCGGATGATGATGACAGACGTTCAGTCGCTGTGCTGGGTGAAGGGGAGAAGACGGTCCTGGGCACGACCCCGGTGAATCTGGACTGGTGGGAGCCTGGACAGTAAACGTGGCGACTGCTTAAGCTTTAGGTCTGCTAGGATCTTCCCACTGGAAGTCCTGATGAAGAACGGGCAGCCAGCCAAAAAGAAGGGCACTCTTCAAAGTGATACGCATGACTCGATTCCTCGACAGGTGCTATTGGAAAACTCTCTTGGCAGGACTTGCTCTGTTCCTTCTAGAAATGCGACTTGGTCGGTGAAGAGGCATACCCTCCCAGGTTGGTGGAAGGGGCAGATGGATATTTATGTTGTCTGATAACTAATCCGACGCAAAAGGCTGCACCGAATTTCAGCCTCGCCAGCCTCGTCAGCCTCGGTCCCGCGCGGGTGGAGCCTTGTCGGCAGCCGCGACTCGAAGCTGTCACTGGCATGCAACATTGATGATTACGGCCGTTGAATCCCAAGGCCCAGGACTCGGCCGATAATTGCTCTACCAGAGCGTCAGGCACGGATATATATGCTGGCCTTCTCAAGGTCTGATACAAGTACCCGTAGCCTATCCCTCCCACATCTCAGTCTCTGCATCTCCGTGATCAGCCTCTTGACGACCCCTCGACACGACCCAACTTCCCACAGTTGTGTCACCCGTCATCGACGCAACTCTCACTAACAGTCCACCATGCCACTCCAGCCCTCCGAATACCTCTCCTCCGTCTGGAAACCCGACCTCTTTCGGGACAAGGTCGTGTTCTGCACGGGTGGAAACGGCTCTATATGCAGTGCCCAAGTCCGCGCACTCGTGCACCTGGGCGCGAACGCGTGCATTGTCGGACGGAATAAAGAGAAGACGGAAACGGTCGCTAAAGATCTAGAGACAGCCCGACCGGGGAGCAAAGTGCTGGGCATCGGGAATGTCGATGTGCGGAGCGTGGAAAGCCTGCAGAAGTCGGTCGACGAATGTGTGAGGGTCTTCGGCGGGATTGATTTCTTGATGTAAGTTAAGGTCGTCCCCTCTCTGGTTATCCGTCGACCGGGCCAGTCAATATTGACGACGTGCCGCAACAGCGCAGGCGCAGCCGGAAACTTCCTGGCACCTCTTGCCCAGCTCTCCCCCAACGCCTTCAAGTCCGTCATGGACATCGACATCCTCGGCTCCTACAATATCACGAAACTCTGCCTCCCTCATCTTGTTGCCTCGGCCAAGAAACACAATGCCACGTCTACGCTCCCCAAGTCAAACACGGAAACATCGGGCCCAGGAGGCCGGATCATCTATGTCAGCGCAACGATTCACTATACCGGCCTGCCCATGCAAACACATGTAGCGGTCGCCAAAGCAGGCGTCGACGCCCTTAGCGCAAATGTGGCCATCGAATACGGTCCCCTGGGTGTAACGTCCAATATCATCGCACCGGGTCCCATCGCGGGGACGGAAGGAATGGATCGGCTTTCGAAGAGTCACAAATCGGGCGATTCGTCGAACGCTGGCAAACGCATCCCGGTCGGACGATGGGGTTCGATCAAGGAAATCGCCGACGCGACCGTGTTTCTATTCAGTGATGCGGCGAATTATGTCACCGGCGACAGACTTGTGGTCGATGGCGGAGCGTGGCATATTGGTGCCGGGTCGCCGGGTGGGGACTTTGAGTATCCCGACTTCATCCTTAGTGGGGCGGAGGTTGATGGCGTCGGGGGCTTGAAGAAAAAGAGGGAGGGTGCGAAGCTGTGAGTGAAAAGGGTGGGTTAAATCAAAGATGGGAGGTTCCTCGGAGGAAGCGAGAGCGATTTTTATGATCATTGTAAAGTTCATCCGTCTATGGCTCGGCCGTCGAGCCGCTATTGTTGACAGGAGCAAATCGCGCCAGGCATCACACCAGGCCCTGCTACAAAGGAAGGGGATGGCCTGGCCCTCGCCCGCGCGCCATCAAGTTGGCGTGACAGAATCGAAGACGTAGAGTAATTCTGTCTGGCCGTGCGAGTTGCACAGCTCTGAAATCGACTGCTTTTCAAGAATGGGTTTGCAGCATCAGAAGATAGGTAGCCCAACACAGGTCAGCCGCAGCGACAGGACTCTGTTCATGAGAAGCTGAGCGTTGGGTGGGTGGAAAACCTAAGCGGATGAAGCCCCGATCCACGGGCCTTATCCTAATCCTTCCCGAGCATTTGGTTGTCTTACTTCAACCTCACCCTTTGCTGCAGCTGCCTCCATGACGGCTTCGACGTGGTACCATGCGGGATGGCAGGTGCTATCGTGAAGAGAGTCGGGATGCAATGTCTCAGGACAGTGCTGGAACATCATACGGCGGATTCACAATCCTGTCAGCCATGCCGCTCTCATTGGCCGCATCGTCAGACGCGAAGAGAAATCCCGTCGAGGATGGCAGCGGATTCGATGTGTTCCCCAATTTCACCGTGCGCCCGAATCTTATCTCCTCCCAGCCTGACGTTGGCTGCGCCTTGCTGCGCCTGGGAATGGAAACGGAACTATGGGTGACGCCTTCAGGTTCTGTGCCACGCGCGTTGACAGCCTCATTGCCAGGAGCGAGGGGTGTCTGGCATCGGTTAGGCTTGCCCGGCTTGCCATTCCCCCCTCGACAGAAGGCACCAACGCAGGACCAGACCACCAACTCCCCCGGCCCGGTGTTGGCCATCCTCCTCCGCACACCAGACGGCAATCACAACGGGCGCCACCTTATCGATGGCTTTCTTTCACCGTTCAGGGGCCTTGAAGATACATGACTTCCGGTCATTCGGGCAGTTTCTGGGCGTTCGCACAGTTCGCTTCAGCTGGCCAGGGTGGGCTCTGTGGCTTGCTACTGTGCCGCTGTTCCACATCCTCCATCACATCCTGGCTGGCGCTACTCCCTACCTCGAAGCCCAGTGGGCGGGCGGCTTGACCTTTGTTCCACCCTTGCCCACCAGGCAACAATACAAGGCAAAAAATGATGCTAACGGGCAGTGAGCAAGAGTCGTCACCTCCGCCTTCGAAGCCCACCACTCCATTACCCTAGACTTCTCGCTAACGCAGTCTTTGTAAATAAAGATCCTACCCACGCTTGATCAACCAGACTTTGAGCCTCCCACAGGGCGGGTTTATCGGCGAGATCTCAGTTGTCGCCAGCGGCAAGGCTGGGGGCTGAAATTCTAGCCTCACGAATCATGCCGCTGATCCAGGAAGTTGCGCGATTGTGGGCCGACCTGATCGATAGGAAGGATCATGAATTTCTTGTCCAAGAAATCCTTGGTCGACTATGGCCGAAAAGTCTACAGGCTTCGCAACTGGTCGACGAGGGCTTCTTAAAAGACATCGTCTTATTGAAGACTATCTTCGACATTCAACGCACGCACATTCGCTACAACCCATCAGACGGCTGTCAGCCCTTGGACGACTCCCTGATCTCAGTTGACGGTCTAATTGACTCCCTCGACTGTCTTTCACATATTGCGCCTGCTATATTCCGCAACCCCCGGATATCGCGTAATCTCCGCATCATTGCCGTCGGCGTTCTTCAACAGAGTTTTGTCTCCGGCTTTCGAGCGTCTACGCTTGCGATTGAGCGAGTGAGCAACCTCACACAGCCCGATCGAAGGATTCCTCGACTCAAGGCCTGCGTTGACAGGTGGATTTCAAATCAGATTCCTGTATCTGGAGGAGATTGGAGCCCATCCATCTTTCGAAATGCAATTGAGAGTCTCCGCGGTAACGAGGAGCCTGGGAGCAGTTGCGGGGAACATGTCACGCTCGACAGACCCGATCGTCCAGGTGTAAGTCGATGTCCCGCTGAAGGCAAGGATGTAAAGCTAATAATGCAGTTTGCCCTCAATTTCAACATGGCAAGATGTGTACCTCAGGCCATCAATTGCATTACCCGGCGTTGTGGACAGGCGTTCAAGAGTGCCCTCCTTTTGCTGGATCTCCGACTGATGATCATGGCCGAATGCTACAAACAAATGAAGCCGAATACAGATCAATACGGGTCCAACAGTTCTTCGGGCTCTACGTCCAGATTCTCGCAGTCGTCAGCTTCCTCGGACGACATCAGACTAATCCTCGACAGGTGGAAGGAACTCGGCACTCAGCTACGAGACTCCAGGGACACAAACGCACCCGATGGGAGTCTACCACTTTCATCCTTCATCGACTATGTGGATGACGTTGAACCCGGCCCTCCGTTCTTCGACGGCCCGGATGAGCAGATACTGGCCTGGACGGGACAGGATCTCAGCGTTACGATGCTGGCAGGCATCCTCAACATACAATACTCTCTATATTCTAAGATATGTCAGGAGCTCCGCCTCCGGAACTCTCTCGTTTTCGACGCCCAAGGAGATTTGCAGGGCATTTTGAATCACTTGACCGCACAGGTCCAATCATGGGTTTCTCAAGACCGGTCAGAGGATATTCTGGCTTCGGCCCCTCAACACGCCGTCTACGTGCTTGATTGCGACGAGCTTCATGCCATCGACTATTACAAGTTCATGGAGCATATTAATCCCCAGGCTGAAGAGGTAAGCATTCAATTGCCAAAGTCGTGAAGTCGGTCAAGACAGTTAATGTGCGCCAGGCCTTACATTGTGGTCAAAATATCATTGACCACAATTTGAACTTCCAGTGTCCCTTCCATGAGTTTAATGCACCCATTGTTCGAAAAGCACGCAGAGTAACCCCCTTGTCTGAAATCTCTGCAGCACTGCAAAGAATTGTTGGCTCCTATGCCGTAGTGAATCCTCGTCCAACCAGCGATGAAGATGTCCTCGTTGGTCTCGAACCTGAAAGTTCAAATCGGTCAACTACAAGCAGAGGGACATCCCCTAATCAATACGAGGACGCCACATCTCCGACGACATCGACATCGACGCCCGTTCTAACTCCAGATGTACCATTGTCAATCCCCCCACTCACGACCAGCAAGGCGACCATGAAGAGTAAGACCCGCTCTTTGGCGAAGACGCTCTTCGGTTCAACGTACAGGCGCAGCCAGTCCGAGTCTGCGCTACGCCAACATATGCCTGAGTTGTCGCATGCGCTCAGCCCTGACGGGTCAAATGTGATTGTCTGGTCTCGGCAGAGAATCTTCCGCAAAAACCTGACCAGCGATACTTGGAGTCAAGAAAGGTTCTTGGACAATATCATACTTGCTGCCACTGGGACAACTCACTTCGCCGCGGTCAGCCGAGGGACTGGCGGGTATCAACTATCGCTTTTCGATGCGACAGGTGAACCGGCTGGGCAGTCCATGATGCCTTTTAACAAGCCCAAGTGCCCAAGAAGTCTCTGTTTTTCTCTTGATGGATCCAAGCTGGCTGTTGGTACAGCTTTTGAACTGAGGATCATCTCGACAGGTCGGGCTAACTGGGCTGGCCACTACCGTAGATACACCTTGACCCCGCCGTCAAAAGGCAAGGAACCTGACCGAGGATCGACGAGCCAGTCACTTCCAGAATCTTGGAATGGGCAAATGCTGCACAGCCAAGCTTTATCTTTTTCTCCTGACCGGAACCAGTTGTCGGTGGCCACACAGTATGGCCATGAAGAAGGGACCATCCACCTGTGGCTCTTCGATCTCGGAGTAGGAGGAGATCGACCGACTATGATTCCATTTCACGTGTCACACAACCTCAGGAATGTAAGTCCCTGTGCAACTCGGAAGAGCCATCCTCCTCGCGGCTTTGCAACTAATATCTATCAGGTCTCATCAGACCCTGGTTTGACAGCGGTACCCTGCTTTCACAAATCGAGTCAAACCACATACATTGTCGGCATGGCTTCGGCGCATCATAAACGGCCAAAAGTCAGGAGACTCATGCCTCCACCGGAGGGCGGGGGTTCTAGGCCCAGAGAGTCCGTGGAGATAACCGGCACAGAGCGTCCCCTCGAACGTATCCGTTCAGCTGTTCCAATACCTGGCGAAGGACCTCGCTTTCTCTTGGTCAATGAAGACAATAACGTGTACCTTGTCCAACAATCGGACACTTCGAGGGACTGGGTTTCCCGGCGAATCTCCATCGACCTCCCCACACGTCCTTCCCCGGGAGAAGGCGAAGGATGGAGAGTTGCTGTGGCACCTTTAAGCGCCAGCAACATCACCGTCTTTTACATTGATCGTGGTTGCGGTCACCTCGTTCGATATGACGCCTCCAGGTCTCCACGGGAACAACTCGAGACCATCTCGCTGGATGCATTTAAACCACAGGTTGTGGATGTTGCCCAGGAAGCTACATAGAATAAACTCAAGCGAGACCTTCCCCTTTCACTTGAGCCATACCCAGATCCATTGAGCTGTCCTTACGACCTTTTTCAAGAACTTGTCATCCTTCTTAAATCTAAGCTTGTCTCGACCAGATGCTGCATCTGTCGTATCCACCATGACAGGGTGTCTGAGGTTCAATGTTGGATGCAGACGGGGGATGATCTGACGATGCAGGTGCCAACGATAGAGGATACAAAGGACAACAAATATGAAGACCTGCGGCCGGTCAGAATCGGATATTCAAAATGAATCTCGTTCTACGATCTGGCGACTTACGCTGATGTACGACGCAACGAAATCGGCGCCACTGAAAGGAGAGATCGACCGCCAGCCGTTGAAGAGTATCAACATTGTGCAGCCAAAGAGGGCATAGCATGTCCGCAGCGGCTGCCAATTGGAGCGGTATGGATAGGTCGGGGTCGTCTTTCTCCTGGAGTACGCGCTGAGGTCTTGCTCAGGGTCGATACAATCTTGCGGAATACCAGATCCACTATTACGTGCCAGTCTCATGCTTCGTCAATGTGTCAGCCGAAGGCTCGGGCAAGACAAACTGGTACTTACAAGTTCTTGAATCTCAGAAAGGTCACACAAATCACCGCATACACAACAAGCATGGAGACGGTCGAGTTGAGGGCCAGCCGCCCCAGTTGCTGTCAATCATTAGCTTCGATAGACGCTGACAGGCGTCATTGACTTACGTGCGATGGGGTTTTGCCCGCAGCCAGATACCCAAGAAAGCCGAAGAGCCAACTGACGAACACCGCATTGCGCGGGACGCCTTTGGACCCAGTCTCCTGTAGCCGGCCCTGGAACCCTCTGAAAACCCTTGGCCAGGCACCTTTCGAGAGTGCCAGCGCATGCAGAATGCGCGATGACAAGTACAGTGAATTAATGCCGGAGGACGTGGCTGAGAGAATGAAGAACCCATTGAAGAATCTGGGCCAGAACGTCTTCCCTGCTCGTATCGCGGCCAGCACGAAGGCCGAGTGAGTGCCGTTGTCCAAGGCTGAGATTTCTCGGTTGACCAGAAGAGGCTCGTCATAGGGGACGTTCAGCCCGACTGTGAAAGTTGCCAGGCTGTAAAGCAGAATGATCCTCATGGAGATCTTTCGGCTGGAGATCTTGACGCCTTCAAAGGTGCGCAACTCTCGATTCTCCGCGGCCGTGACCGTCACCGCTTCGAACCCGATCATCGAGAAGATGGTCAACGTCATGGCGGACCAAACACCGGCAAGATGTCCCCAGCCTCCGGTCTCCTCAGCACCGCTTGGTGTGATCCAAGCGCGCGAAATGAACCCCCACGGGTCGTTGTAGAAGCGAAAATGGGTCTCGGTCTCGATGTTGATACCGATGTTGAACACTATCAACCCGACGATAAACAACATCTTCATGAAGCCGATCCAGTATTCGATTTCACCAAACCACCGCACGCGAATGAGGTTGACGGCGAGTATGAGGACGAGAAATATCGAGATCCAGACGGCAGGGTTGACATCAGTTGTCGACCATTTCAGCGACGGCTCCGGGTATTGCAATCTTCGGAGGTCTGCTGGGTTGAAGCCGAATTGGAACAGACCGGCAACTCCTTGCAATTCAGCGGCGACGATAACAACCCAGGCAAACCTGCGTTCATCAACAACAGAACCGCTCGCAAACAAGAAGAGGGGAAAGAAGCTCACCAAGACATCCATCCAACGGCATATCCTATGGACTGGTCTAGGAATCGGCACGGCAGTTCGAACAGCGCACCCGGAACCGGGAAAAGTGCAGTCATCTCGCCGAGGGCTGCTTGAACAGACCAAACGATCGATCCCATCAGCGGGTACGCCAGCCACGCCATGCCAGGCCCGGCAAGATTGATGATTCTGCCATTCTGGAGGAAGAGGCCAATGCCAATAACACACGAAAACGCGATCATGTTGACATGTCGCTCTCCGAGATCGCGCCTGCATCACGATCAGCCGTCGTCTTCGTCCTGAACTTGTGTGTATCTTACCTTAGCGACGTATTGTCTGGCTCCTCCTCAGAACCGACATCATCAACATCATCATCATGATCGATCGGCCCATCATCTCCGTTTGAACGCTGTATATGCTCAGGCCCTGTTCGAGACGCAACAGCGACAACGCGGGGCTGCAGATGATTCTTTCCTAACTCCGGCTGCGAGGAAGACCCTCGTGAGCTCGAACCCTCTCCATTGTTGCTGTACCTTGTTGTTAGAGGGTATTCGTCAGGAGTCATCGCCATTGTCGCGCATAGAAACCGTGCTGCAACGAGTCAATATTCTACCCGGCAGACAAGAAGTCGATTTTTAACATGACGGATTCGCGCACAGGCTGTGCGGCTCAACCCCCTGACACGGCTGCCTTTTGCGTGAGGTGGCTGCCGCCAAAGTTCCACGGCCCAAGGCAGATTTGAAGAGACACGTTCCATAGGACGGGCCAGAACAGGCAAGCAAGGCACCCTTCTGGAGAGAGTTTGTCGGGCGCTCGTATTCAGTCTCCACATGTTTTACAACGCTGCACCCAGGGGGTGGTTGTCACATCTTCCGTCAGCCTGATTGGATCAGAGGCGCTCCACATCTTCAGCCTGACCGCCCGTGCGACCATCACCCCGACATGTATTGAACCAGTAGGCCGAGAAGCCTCATGGGCGTCACAATATATTGAAAATGGCCGCCTCTTTCCCATGTAGGGCGCTCTTGACCCTGTTTCCAGGCCATTGCCACTGGCAAGTATTGCCGGTGTGGCAAACTTGTGCATGGAAAGGCAACCATGGGCATCAGGCTGAGGGCAATCAGCCAAGGCTGGTATTTCGAACGATCTCCCGAGCAATTCTTGCTTTGAAACCACAATCTTAGAGTTTAGGTGAGGCTTGTTGGACATTGGCAACGACACGAATTGAGACCGTCATGAACCATAGACAACAGACCGCTCCGATCTTCTCTGAAGATGCGTTTCTGTCGAGCCTCAAATGCGCTTTATGCGGAGAACGGAGAAAGATCGAAGAATTGACGCTTTGCTCCATTTGCAGTCGAGCCCGGACTCCTCGGAGGTACCTGTGCATTAGCCACTGCCATAGGACCGAGTGCGAACACGCCCAGGGTTGCGAAGAGGAGGGACATTCATCATGCTGGTACAGCCACATGTCGGCACTCTCTCTCATGATGCGGGAGGACCACGAGAAACAGAGCGCCCTAGCCGACGGGTGCATTCAGGTTATTGTGCCTCCAAAAGTCGACGACAGGACCCAGACTGAACACCACCGATTTGACCAACAAGCAGAGTGGTTTCGGGTGACCATGGCCAGCATTACGGCACAAGGTGAGGAGCCTATTCTTCAGGTCTCTGACCGTTTCAAGAAACTGTGCAACCCCGGTGCCCAGTTCAGCCTCGGACAATATCCAAGCCTCGTGTGCTTCATTGGCGATACCGGCGTGGGCAAATCGACGCTTGTCCGTGCAATGAATACAGTCGGTATCGTAGACCGAATGCAGAGATCCGGCGTCATGGACTGGAGACATGTGTTTGGCTGTCAGCTGCATGGGCCCGTCACGAGGGCAACGTCTGCAAGAAGAACTACGCGCCCAACATCAGTCGGCGTCCACCTGTATCGAGACCAGACGATTGTCCATGTCAGGGATGATCACGGGAATCAAGAAGATGTCCCAATCCTCTACGCCGACTGTGAGGGCTTCTCGGCTGGTAGTATGAGGACCGATGCTGAATTGAGCGTTTCTGCGAATTCGTCCCGCGCTCCAAGCGTGACGTCCGGGTCTTTGGCATCGCAAAGCTCGCGCTCGAGGCCCTATGCCGAGTCCACGACACCGTCTGAACCCTCGGTCGCCCCAGGGATGGAAGGACCGCTTCAGCTGGATCTCGTCATCAAGACGCCCGGTTTTAAGGAGATGGGCAAGACGAGCGCAGATGTCTTCTATGCTCGCTTTCTGTACGCCTTCAGCGATGTCGTCGTCTTCGTGATCAATGAAGAACAAAAGATGAAGCGCGAAATGCAACGGCTGCTGGAGTGGGCTGTATCTGCGGTGAAGACGTCGAGAAGCAGAAGCTCGCCTCGGACCTTACTTGTCGTGCGCAACGGCCCCAGGAATCATCACGACTCCTTCTACGACGACGTCGACCTCAAGAACGAGATGTTTCAAGACTTTGGTGACATCTGGGACGATTCGCGCGTCCTCTCCGAGTACAAGGAGGATCACGACTTGAAGTGTAGTCGCAACGAGGACAAGATCTACGACAACGACCAGTATTTCAAGCTCTTCTTCCGCGAGACCAAAATCTGTTATATCCCCAGCATACAGAACGGACAGCCACCGGACCTCATCTACCGCCAGTACTCTCACCTCCGAAGACTGATCGTGGGTGGCGTCCAAGAAGCTCAAAAGGCTCGCTCCAAATCATACTTTCGGCATGATGTTGCGTCTGCGATCGACTTGATCGGTCAGGCTTTCAGGCACTTTGCGGAATTCAATGAACCCTTCGACTTCCACGTGGCGGCGAGGAAAAACAACCCGACGCCCATGTCCATCCCAGGGCATATCGCCAACCTTCTCCGCCACCTGGGCACCACCAAGGAGAAGTTCGCAAAGTTTGAGATTATTGTCGCGGTATGTTTGATCTCTTACAATTATCGCACAAGTCGCCACGGTACGTAACGGCACCTTGCCCGTGACGACAGAGGCTAACTTAATACAGGAAGGGAACCTGCCGACATCTTCGATGAGGAGCTGTCAAAGATCTGCCGCAAGGGACTGGAAATCTATCAGAGACAATTCCTCCGCTGCTCTCTGTCGATGGGCGACGGGACCGAATGCGTCAATTTTGCGTATAACCACGACCGCCATCAGAGTAAAAATGGCCTGATTTGGAGTGGGTTGATCGATCGTTCAGGTTTTGAGAAAGACGTGGCCGATGTGGTTGGCGAGGTCAGAGCGGCCTTTGTTGACCTTTACCAAGAACTCTGGGACGTCAGAGCTCACCGTGGCGCCCCAACTCTGGAAGCAACGTCTGTGTTTCGACGCAGAATCCTCGGACGAGAACGCTCCTCGCCGATTCCTCCTCTGACGCGGGCCCCGACGCTGCGATCGCAGGATTTTGACAGGGTCGACCCGACCTGGTCGAACCTCAAGAGCAACATGACCTGCTTTGCCTGTCTGCAATATGCTCCTGATCATGTGCTGCCGTGTGGACACGGCTACTGCGAGGAATGCGTGAAGGATTTTGGCAAGGTCCTCCCGCAAAAGCCCTACCATTATGTGATGGACGAGTGCGTCCTGTGCAGCGCCACGGCAGTGGAGTGGCAGGCACAACGAAGCACCGTGACAGCGAACGGACCCTCAGCTGGGACCGAAAATGGGCGTGACATTCTTCCATCGCTTCCGCCTGTTGTGCGGCTCAACCCTCGCTGCGGAGGTATCAGAGTGCTCACGCTGGATGGCGGCGGCATTCGGGGCATCATCGAACTTGCCCTGATCGAGAAGATTGAGCAAAGGATTGGTCTCAACCTGCCGATCTCGGAATTCTTCGATCTGGTCGTCGGCACCAGCACAGGTACGTGATCCCGGCACACCGTGGGGCAGAGACCCAGCTGATTGAGCAATCTTAGGAGGCATTATTGCCCTCGCCATCACGAGCTCGCCACGAGACAGCAGTACCAGTGCGCTCACGGCCAAGTTCACCAGCCTGGCGAAAAGAGTCTTCGAAAGGGATCGCTTCGGTGTGCTCTGGAAAATGGATCCGTTAAACATCGTCAACAAGTCCAAGGTGTCGACCGTCATGATGTTACTGCGCGTCATCAGAAGCAGGTACAAAAGCAGCACACTGAAAGCCAGCTTGCTCGACTTTTTCGATCCCAAGCAACCCGTTTTCGGAGGAGCCGTGGCGTCCTATCAGCAGAGAACGGCGAGAGTGGCAGTGACAAGTACCAGCGAAGGATCTCCCTGTCTATTCACGAACTACAGTCGTGCCTCGTATGCTCGAGGAGACGTGTCCGATGTGGAGCATCTGGTGGACAACCGGGGGTTTGAACGACAAGACAATCCCGAGAAAGAAGCCCGGGTGTGGGAAGCGTAAGTCTACCTGTGCCTGCTTCCTTCATAATTGCACCCCTAACTCCCAATCTTTAGAGCCATGGCCACGTCGGCCGCACCGGGCTACTTCCACGAATGGAGGATCGACGATCCCGAGAACCGGAAACAAGGACGGGTCCCATTCAGGGATGGGGCTCTCCATTCCAACCTCCCCGTGCAATGTGCCTTGGAAGAGCAAGACCGAATCTGGCCCGCCCACAAAGACTACAAGAAGCCCTTGGACATCCTAGTCGCCCTGGGCACAGGCAAACAACTCAGGGAGACGAAGATCCCGCGCTGGCTGGAGTTCGGAGGCGTCGGCGACGTTGCCGCGGCATACTACAAGAACGTCATCAACACCGACGCCGTCTGGGACGCCTTTGTCAACAGCCAACGCAGCAACTATTCCCGCTACCGCCACTTCCGCCTGACCATCGAGCTGGAAGAGCACGTCGGACTCGACGAATGGGACAAGATGCAAAGCCTGTACGACAAAGTGGGCAAACTGTACGATTCGTCCCCGAAAGACCCGGCGGGCCTGTGGAAGAAGATCGACACCGTCGCCTACAAGCTCACGGCGTCGCTGCTCTTCTTCGAGCCCGAGAAGTGCGACGAGTCCGTGCCGACGCGCGGCCAGGGCCCCCGACGAGAACAGATCAGCGGGACCATCATGTGCCGCCTCCAGACGCCGAGCCCTGCGATGCGCACGCTGATCCGCCGCATGGACGGCTTCTACCACCACGCGGCCAGCCGGCACGTGATGACGCCGCTGCAGTTGCCGCGGGACTGGAAGAACGGGGCCCTCCAAGCGGAACAGAATGGACAGCCATTCGGTATCCCTTGTCGGCTGGACAACGTTGAGGGGGCGGCCGTCCCGCAGAGCTTGCTGGTCAAGTTGAAGCCTCCGGCCGAGGCGGGCGAAGGGTCGTTGTGGCCCATCAGTGGGTTTCCCATCACGTTTCAGGAGTTGAAGGCCGGCATGCTCCAGAGGGGGGTTAAATAGGACATGTCAGGGATCAATAGGGTGAGTCGAGCGATTGACGAAAGGTACAGCCGGGCGTATGGGACTGGGTACTGTGGCAACGACGGGATAGCACGACACTCGGCCGTCGAATCCGGAAGCCAGGACCTCATGACTGTCGAACTCAGACACTCAACGCGTCAGTTGGCAGACTGGGAAGAAGTCTTCCAGCGTTAAAATCTACCTCCACATTCAGTGCGGGTACCTCAAAAGACTTTCATGTTGTTTCCTTAGAACCAGAGCTTGTCTCAAGACCTTGTTGGCCTCCTCCAAGCTGGCAACGTCTCTTTTCAACCCGTGCTCGCGTCCTCTTGGTCCCTTGATCTTCCCCTGTTTAACTGTTTCGCCTGCCGCCGCCATTTGTAGAAGCTTTGATCTGGCCATTTACGCGCGGCTCGACATCGCGCGAGAGGTGGTCAAGGTTTCGGTCTGGTTTTCGTAGGCGCCCACATGGAGTTCGCTTCCATGTACTGCGAGATAGATTCACGTGCAGAGACCTACTTAAAGCACTCCTACCTCTATGAAAATCGGGTTGCCCAGCTCTCAATTTAAGGAGACTCCGGTCCTACGGCATAGTCGGGAGGAAAAGGTGTAACCAGCACAACTTACCAATCCTACACAGAGCCTATCGCATGCGTGTATATTCGGAGAGGGTCAAAAATTCATCGTCCCGTCGATCCAGAAACTTGGGAATCCAGTCGTTGCGCCATTCCTCCTTGAATGAAGCTGTCTAGCATGCTTTGCAGTATTCCCAGTGCGCAGAATACCATCCGGCTTGCGCCCAGTCGACAATGGAGATGACGTTGGCAGAGCCTGTAGAAGATATGAGGAAGTTGGATCGATGAAGATCCCCGTGTGTTAATCCAATGGCTTCATCATCAGGCAGATACTCTCTCCAAGGATCTGTCTGATGTTGCAACGGGGGAAGCTTGGACCAGAGCAACGACGAGAGCCAATCGTGGAATGACTCCACTGTGGGAAATGGACCTGAGTCAGACATTCCTTCGAAAATGATATCAGTGACAGGTCCGCCATTCATTGACCCTGAGAGGAGTAATAGTCAAGCTATCACATTCGATATCGGGATTGGGGTATGAATTTCACCTATCAATGGGGCCATCAGGTATGACCACCGCGCTCGGCAGCGAGATGAGCATATGCTGCAGTTCGTTGCATAACGGTCGCACGGTCGGAAAGAGTCAGAGATTCCCACCGCTCTTTGAGGCTATCCCCACGAACGAGTTGCATATAGATATAGACCTCTTGTTGGATCTACTCGCCAAGCATAGACTTCCCGAACTGGGACGCGGCTTCCAAATGCTTGCCGGATCATCCATAGACACAGGGCTTCGCGGACGGAGACATGATGGCCGAATCTGACCAAAGGATCAAGACGTGGGACTTTCACGGGCGGTGGTTGAGCCAGTTCTCTGATCTGACGGTTGCGGGCGCTGGAAGAACTGATGCGTGATTTCTGGAAAAGGAAGTCTCTGTGCAAGGACCTTGGCGATTCTGGAAACACTCGCGCGCGACTGGGGTGAGCACAGACGCAGGGTTTGAATCCACCACATCTAGCCTTCGCGGTTCTATGCGAGTCTTCATGCGAAAAGTCTGGGATTTTCCGCCCTTCCACCCTTCTCCTGTCGTCCTGTAATATGTACCGCATCTCCGCACGAGGCTGTGCCGAACGAAGTCTCCTGACGTGTCACAGTCTGACTACAGTAGTGTGCTGCTCTGCTCTGCTCCTCTCGTCTGCCGTGTAACGGCAATCATGAAGG
Source organism: Phialophora macrospora (assembly GCA_000835435.1). Taxonomy (NCBI): domain Eukaryota; kingdom Fungi; phylum Ascomycota; class Eurotiomycetes; order Chaetothyriales; family Herpotrichiellaceae; genus Phialophora; species Phialophora macrospora. The sequence continues at coordinate 673,914 of KN846958.1, read as the reverse complement.
TCTATTGAAGGGTAAACGATTGGTTGAGCGTTGAGCGTTGATTCCTCTCGCCCTGAACCCGAGACGGAGGCTGAGACTGAGACTGGATCATCCACTCATCCATTCCCCCGTAGTCCCCTGCGGAGATGACTCGTACTCCGTCGTCCACACAGGAGGTAGGGCTCGTACAGTCCGTCATAACCGACCCGTCGCTGTGGGCCGAGGTTTCCTCCGCATGGAGTCCCCCGGATATTGTCTGTTCTGAGAAGAAGCCATCCCCACGACTCTCCACGACTCCGCATCCACCGGCTATCCGCGTGTCTGCGTGCTGTACATATTATGTAGGTTGCCTTAATGACCGTGGGACGGGCCTAATTATGTATGGGATCGATCCACTCGCCTTTGTCTTACACAGTCCGTACATATTACCTCCCCCCTGCTCGTAGGTACAGTGCAGTGTTGGCTGGGGATACACCACCATCGATCACGTCAGCATCAATTGCTATCACACTATCGCCGCCCTCGAGGCTACAACATCAGGTTGGATAATACATCATAATGAAGCGTGATATCAGCAATGTCGCACCCGCTACGAACGGGGCAACCGACACCGGAGAGGTCAAAGTATACACGAATGGCGACCACCCCGAGACCGAACCCCTTGATATGCTGATCGTGGGGGCCGGGTTCGCAGGAGTGTACCTCCTCCATCAATTGAGGAAACGGGGCTTCAAGGCCAAAATCGTCGAGGTACAGTATCCTATCTCATTCGATTTACTTCCGCACTCGCACACGCACACGCACACGCATCCCATCCCATCGTCTTTCCACCCTTACTCCAATCTCGCACCAAGCAAGTATCTCCATTTCACTCACAGTCTCAACTAGGCCGGCTCAGACCTCGGCGGCATCTGGTACTGGAACCGGTACCCCGGCGCCCGCGTCGACAGCCAATACCCCGTCTACGCACTGTCCATCCCGGAAGTATACAAGGACTGGACCTGGTCGTCGCACTACCCCGACCACGCCGAACTGCGCGAGTACTTCAAACACGTCGAGGACCGCATCCACGTCAAAAAGGACTGCGTCTTCGACAGCAAAGTCACGGCCGCGGCCTGGGACGACACCACCTGTCTGTGGACCGTCACGTGCGAGGCCGGCCGCGTGTTCACGACCCGGTACTGGACCGCGTGCACGGGGTTCGCGGCCAAGCGCTACTTCCCCGACTGGGAGGGCCTCGACGACTTCAAGGGCGTCATCCACCATTCGAGCTTCTGGCCCAAGGAGGGCGTCGACGTCAAGGGCAAGAGAGTCGCCGTGGTGGGCACGGGCGCCACCGGCGTGCAGATCACCCAGGAGGTGAGTGAAGTCGCAAAAGGTCCCGCCTTACAAACCCCAAGCTGACAGACATGTCCACTGCAGTGGGCCAGAGAAATCGGTCCGGAAGGAAACCTGAAGATGTTCCAGCGGACGCCCAACCTCGCCTGCCCCATGAACCAGGTCTTCATGACCAAGGAGGAACAGGCCAAGCTGGTCGACCAGCTCGCCGACCGGTTCGCCGAGCGGAACAACTTCTACAATGGCTTCTTGTACCAGTGGCGCGACAACCTGACGTTCGACCACACCGACGCCGAAAGGGACGAGTTTTATAACATGCTATGGAGGATGGTGAGTCTGTCCAGCCGTCCGTCGCGAGCGAGATCTCTCGTGGTGACTCTCTGTGCTGTCTGTCCGCTTGATCATTCCTATTCATTTTTTGCTTTCCTGCCATCTTGGTTAATACTTGATCATCGCTTATAACTAACTTGCTTCCCTGCCACCTTTCCGCAGGGCGGCTTCCGCTTCCTCATGAACAACTACTACGACATGACGCGCAACAACGAGGCCAACCAGTATGCCTACGACTTCTGGCGCGACAAGGTCCACGCGCGAGTGCACGACGCGCGCAAGGCCGAGCTCCTGGCCCCGAAGGAGCGGCCTCACCTGTTTGGCGGGAAGAGGTTATCGCTCGAGCAGGACTTTTACGACCATTTCAACAAGGTATGTAGGCCTCCGGAAACCCACTCCACCCCATTGCATGCCTCATATTGATAACTAACACATTCTCCATCGTCCAGCCCAACGTCGACGTCGTCGACACGCGCACCAACCCCATCGTCCGCTTCACGCCCGACGGCATCGTGCAGCAGGACGGCACCTTCCACGCGCTGGACGTCATCGCGCTGGCGACGGGCTTCGACTCCATCACCGGCGGCCTGAAGGACATGCACGTCACGGGTGTCGACGGCGTCGTTCTGGCCGAGAAATGGGCCGCCGGCACGTGGACCTACCTGGGCATTTCCACCGAGGGGTTTCCTAACTTTTTCTTGTAAGTCTGATGGCCATTTACCGAAATCTTCCTTTTTTCACGTGTGTGTGTGTGTGTGTGTCGTTTCGCGCACGAGGATCTACATACCCCCCATATGTACTGGTCGGTACAGTCCAGTATCCGAGCTGCCACACACATCTGACCTGCTCGTTGTCTGACCTGCGCCTCTGACATTTTCATTCCAGCACCTACGGGCCTCAAGCCCCCACCGCGTTCAGCAACGGCCCCAGCTGCATCGAGATCCAAGGCGACTGGATCGTCGACGTGCTCGAGGACATGACCGCGCGCGGGCTGCGCAAGATCAACCCGCAACGCCGCGCCGAGGAACAGTGGCGCGACTTGGTCTTCGAGCTGATCAACGACACCCCGCGCGGCAAGGTCGACTCGTGGTACAACGGCGCGAACATCCCCGGCAAGCCGCGCGAGCATTTGAACTACGCGGGTGGCATTCCGAGGTATAAGAAGACGTTGGAGGAGGTGAGGAAGGGGGAGTACGAGGGGTTCGATTTGTCTTAGGTCCGTGATTGAGCTATGATTTAAGATGGTGATTGGTGAGTGTCGACTATTAGCTTTTAATTGTTGACTGTTGACTGCTGACTGTTGACTGTTGACTGTTGACTGGTGTTGACTCGTGGCTCTCGAGAAGCGGCACGTCGAGTGTGGTACTATTTGTATCAAGAGCGGAAAGCGTATCGACTACCTAGCCAAGAAGGCACGGCGGTTACGTACAGACGAGATGGAAGATGCCAGGAGCCGCAACCGACTGGAGTGCCCTGATGAGTCGGCGAGAAGAGAGAATTTCCCAGGACGAGCGATGCAGCCTGGAGCTTGGAGCTTGCAGATTTGGTCGGATACATAGTCATGTCATGTCATGTCATGGATATATTTACTATTGTTCAGAATACTACACGCGTCTACATTTTTAACCTCGCAGATAAACTATTCAAAAGTCATTTAATGTCGTCTTACTGCTTCCAAGCATATCCTTGAGCCCTGTCTAATTGGCGTCGTGAACGAATGGGACAAGTAATCGGACGAGTAATAACAACATTGCGATTAATGCTATGATCTGGGACAAGTACCTGGAAGAATCCCAACACTACGATTGATGCTATGACTTGATGCTATGACTTGATGCTATGACTTGATGCTATAACTTGATGCTATGACTGTCAGATCAGCGGTATACGACATATCCCGTCATAAAATCCGCACTCACATCCACTACTCCCGACACCAACAGTCTTTGAACCAACCCAGACCACCAATTCGCCTACTCGAAGAGAACAATCGCATACATATTCATGTCACCCTTCTCATCCGTGACTCTTAGCAAGTGCTTGTCTTCGCCCATGTCCTGGGCCCTTTCGAAAAGTACCCCGGCCACGATCCCGCCTCTGTCTTCAATGTCAGGCACCGGTTCAAGGCGATGCGTGTTCGAATATGCCTCGATAGCCCTGCGGATGCCATGGAACTCCGACTTCAAAAGGCTAGGGAACAGACATGAGCTGGTCATGTCGTTGTCCCCAAGCTTGATACCTTCGAGGCAGAACAGATACCGAAATCCGTGGTTCTTGTGGTAGTACTTGAAGTCGGTCGAGTCAGCCGCCGCGAGCGGGAACGTGGTCGTCAGCGGAACGCCGTCCCACAGGTGAGGAAAGGGAATGACGCAGCTGACCTCGTTCCAATCCTGCGGGACGAGGTTGTGGCGTTCGACAGGCCTGGGGCTGAGGTAGACGAACCAGGACGCCCGGTTCTCGTCGCCGTGCCACTGCATCAACGGCTTGGTGCCCTCGTCCCCCGTCAGGACGAAGTAGATGGAATTTCTGTCTTCAAGCTTGTACTCTATTTTGACGGCCGTGGGGACGATGTCGGTCATAAACTTCGAGAAGGAGATGCGAGTGGGAGGGGTCTCCAAGCTCTTTTTGTTCGCAGGTGCCGGCTTCGGTGTCGGGTTTCTGGTCTTCAGCTTCGAAAAGATCCCGTCAGGCTTCGGGTGGAGAGGGAGTCGTTTCTTCGGAGGCGTGAACATGATGACCTTCTCTGGCAGTTCCGACATCGTGAACTGTCTTCGTCTCATGTCGTTGGCTGTCACTCCAAGTGACTCCATCAGGCGCTCGGCAACAGCAATATGCCCAGCGGTAGGTGCCGCCTGGGGTCGGAGGTACCGCATTGGATCATTGACTTCCACCCAGAGCTTCTTGATCTCGTCAAAGTCTTTGCCTGCCTCGATATCTTGGAGAAGTGTGGACAGTGCGCCCGTCCGCAACTGGTTCAGGCAACCCTTGAACGATGTCGCCGCATGGAGATACAGCAGGTTGTGCCGTGTGCGCTTCTCGGAGTCCTTTTCTATCCCCTTGATCTCGCGTACTCGGCGGAACCAGCGAATGGCTGCCTTGTGGTTGTCAGCGTGCGGCAGCTTGTCCTGCGTGAGAATAGTGAAGGCCTGCCGAACGGTTTCGACGCTGTAGTCATCAACGACCCGGCCAAGCATGGTAGCGAGCACGCTGACGGATGCCGATTCGAAGCCCTTGGGCTCTTGCTTGCGGATGCGGGCCTCAGGGAAGTCCAGGTAGAAGTGGTTGTATCCGCCTGAAGTCCGAGCGCCAACTGATCTTGTCTTGGGAGTGATCTTGAGCTCCGCCACCACCGAGCCAGAAGAGACCTTGTCATGTATTGCTTGAATGGACGCGCAGAAGTTCTTGGGCCCAGGCTGCTTTGTGGGACGCCAGAGGAGAGGCTTGAGTGCGCCGTCGCTGTCTACCTGAACCAGGCCACCGTACCGCTTCATAAAGCGCCGGCACGTCGTGCACGTGTAACACTGCCGTAGGGAGGGGTCTATCGTATCCAGCCATGTAGACCAAAGCGTTTCCTGCGGTGTGTCGACAACGAAGATGGGAGAGACGTCCTTGTTGAGCCGAGCCAGAGTTGACTTGGCAGTCATGGTGTAGAAAGAATATTCCGCCTTCTCATCTTCAACGTCGGAGGCGACTGGCTTCTGCTTGCCATGCTGGGGTTCTCTCTCGACATCGACCCAGTCGTCCATGTTTGTATCAGCCATAGCAGACTCCGATGGTGGTGGGAGGGGAGGACGTTCCAGGGGCGCAGATTAAGTGATGTTTAATTTCGCTGGTGTGACTAGCATGACCTCGTCCAGTCTTGGTGGTGATGATGAAATATAAGTAACATTAAGATGAGTGCAAGGGGTGAGTATAAATAACCATTGAAGCTGTCTAGCCAAGCACGCTCTTACTCAGATGGTCGGGGCCAACAATTTGGGGCACGAAGGCGTCAGTCACAATGAGTCACCAAGGATCATGGGCGGTCGGCCAGGGTCCGACGAAGTCTCGACTCACATTAGAAATGATTCAACACTTCACTCCCTGAGAAATGAGTTGCATAGGTGTGGCCGCAAACTTCAATCCTAACTCAGACGGGGCAGATCCATCACTGGTGCCTGGATGATCAAGTCCTTCCCCGCCCAACTCGGAACGCACGCACAATGTCACCGTTAAAAGTCCTGTTGATTGCTACATCTGGTTCTAGTGTCGCCATCAGATCTTGCGGAGCAGGTGTGGTCTGCGAGAGTTATTGATGAGTCTCTGTCACCCCTTCGTACAGACGTCTATTAGATTTGCTCATGAAGAGAAAGCGGGGATACGCTTGGGCTTGGCAAGGCTCCCTAACACTTAAAGCCTGGAGCTAGTTCAGGTTTATTTTTACCATGCCAGTATCCTGAGGGCTAACTGTGCAAGTTAGAAATACCTATTGCAAAGCACGGTACCATGGGAATTTGCCTCTACCTCTCATTTTGCCGCTTGCTATTAGGAAGGACATGGCTCACGCCGAAGGTTGACTGCGGAAGTGATGGTGAAACCGGGATTCTAAGGTGGGCGTGACTTCTGCCAATCTAAATATGTGGTCAAACTTGAATTGATCGTTCCGAAACTACATCCAGGACGAATATCGCAGCGGGAATAAGGAGTAGGCTTGGAGCTTGATTTACAGGCTAATGTCTGGGTAGACACCGCACAAGATGGATAACAACGCGAGGACAACCGTTATTGACACCAGAGCTTTCTGTCTCACAACTCTAGTGGTCGAAATCCCACCATCTTGCTGTGCCGGTGCTGTTGAACTGGGTCTGTCGACCCATGCCGTCGCCTCAGGTACAACCGGGCTTGTTACAGCTCCCTGACTGGCACTTGCAGCTGTTGTGGTTGCTGAATTCACCTGAGTTGTGATGCTTGAACTGGCTTCAGCCTCGCGGCTCTCGCTTGCTAAGCTTAAGCTGCTGTACATGGCCGCCTCACTCTCGATGGCGAGGGAGTAGCTTTCACAGTCGAGGGTCACGAATCTGGATTCGCGGCTAATCGATTCTGAATCGGTGGATGTCGCATTGTAGTGGTAGCAGTCATTCCAACACCTGAGTTTAAACGCCGCGATCAGTCGGGATACGAGCGGAACTTTGGCGGGAAGAGATGAATACTGACTCTGACGAGCGTTCAAAGTAGCCGTTTGTACACATGCAGTACCTTCGCTGATAGAAGCTTGACTCTCCGAACTCCCTTGAACAAGCATTCTCCGAGCTTGTTGCCAGTTGGCATGGTCCATCCGAATCAGTACGGCATCCGGGATAGGTGATGCTCATCTCGATGAAGCAACCGCTTCCGGATTCCCACTATTGGTGTTGGTGCCGAGACAGCCAGATATCCCAGCAGTATCGCGGTGGTTGATATTATTTGTGGCATGAGATGACTGCGGTGAGTTCTGTATAGTAGAAGGGCAATTCGTGTCTACGAGGAAAGTATAGAGTTCATAGGCCGCCATAGGGGCGATACGAATACGCCTGGTGGGCTGATTCGTGCGGCCACAAGCTCGTCCAAGGCAGCCCAGGAGCATCAGGGGCGTCGCCTGGGCGGTTGCCAAGTAACTCCAGGGACGCTGGCGCGGGGTGCAAGGCGAACCCGGGCAATGAAGCTATATTTTCCATTGGACGAGGGTACGAAACCCGCCGACGCCAAGACCTCCGGGGTTGATGGCGTGCGCAAAACAAGGGAACGGGACGAAAGTAACTTCCCTTAGGCTGGTGCAATGTTTCATCGAGACCATGCCTGGTACAATCAGATATTCGGTAGAGCCCTTGTGCATACTATTTGCACAGGGTATCCTTCCCACCTCCGCGGCGATGCAGGCGCCCTGCCTGAAAGGTTGGGCGAGGAGAAATTGCCTACCTTGTACAATGTCGGCAGTTTTTAAAGAGAACGACGACCACCTCTAGTCCCTACTATGTGCTCTTTCGTTCGGATGTCTCATAAGCCCTTCCACAGGCGAGGATCAAGCCGTCGAGATGTTAACCATTGCCGAGGTCTCGGGCATCATCGCCGCAGCAGTCATGTTAGGTATCCTGACTCACCACTCCTTCACTCTCAGATCTTTGAAGGAACCAATGCGCTGACGCTAATCGCAAGTCCAGTACGGGCTTCCCGCTGCCTTGGTTGTGATTTTGGTGAAATATGTGGGCACTGAGAACAGCGCGGTGACATGGTACTTCCACTCCCACTCGAGAGTAGGGACAGTCTCTAACATCCTCAGGTCTGTTGTCAATCGCACCATCTCCACAACAATCTGGCCACACCTTATGCGAGCAGATGCTGCCAACACCCGCCAGGTCCCCTCGAGAGTCCAAATCCCGAGCTGGGCTTCAACAGCCGGTGCCGCTTTGTTGGTTCTAGCTAGCGTGGTGACCCCCCTCGGACTGTACGATGAGGTTGTTCCGGGCGAATCTTCGCTCGTCGAATTCCAGTACATCAAGGATCCAGGTCCCTGGGGGAGGGTCACCATGCCGCGGCCAAACTCCCAGTTCACTCGACAGTGCGAAGTGGGCCTGGTGATCAACTGTCCAGGGCAGTACCAAGGCGTATACATGGCCGAAACAGAGCCCGGCGTATGGAAAAGTGTCGAGACGGACGAGAACTCGACGATCAACCTCACAATTCCCGAAAATTTCACCACCATGTTTACCAGCGCCACTTCTGACAAGGGGAACACCGTGTCTGGCCTGTTCGACATTCAATATCGTCGCTGGAAGTTCAACCAGAATGGAATAATAAATAAAGGCCAGCCCTACGTCAGAGGCGACAGCCGCACCATCGGAACTTTGATCACACAGGACCGGATCCTGCTCACCGAGGGTCTCGTCGTCGATATGAGAGACAACCCTGGTATCGGGTTCAGAAACCACACAATCCCGGTGGGATTGGAGCACGGCGGGACTTGGAACGAAGACATCACCTGGATCGAGCCGGTGACGAGGTGTGCTGACACCAATTTATCCATCGAACTGAGAATAGAAAACACTCTCGACGACTTTACTGACAATAGCACCTTCTCGATCGTCGATAGAGGCGCTTTCTTTGGACTTGATACTACGGCGCTCGAGTCACCCCCTTGGATTGACAATCAGACGCTTGATCTATTCGGCCGTGCGCACAAAGCAGCCCGTATGCACAATGTGCTTGTGGCTTCCAGCCTCAATATCTCTCTCCCGCTGGACCAGAACACAGAACCACTGCCCAAAATGCCGGTGCAGGATACTAGCAGTGCGTCGGCCTACATGTTCAGTGTATCAACATTCGATGCAATTCTGTTTGATCAACTGAGAGGTGTTGGTGGCCCCCCGCCAGAGGTGCCCGACTACTCAGGAGGGAATACGTCTGTCCCGTTCGTCAGCCACTACCCCAACGGCCTGAAGAAACTTGTCGCACTGAACTACTCAGCTATAAGTATGTTCCCACGTTTCATATCCTCATTGCGCACTGAATCCTTACCCAGCTAATCCATGTATGTATCTAGCCCAGGTATGCAGGGGCTACTACGAGCTCGGCTCCACTGACAATGACTGGCGCGCCAACAACATCACCTACCCGGCAGTGCAATGCGGCATCCTGCTCGGAACCCCTCTGCAGCTACCGAACGAAAACCTTTCTGCCTCAGCCTACACCGGCATCGAAACCTACCAGAAAAACCTGTACGTGTGTGCGTCGGCCGTCCGCGCCAGCGTCAAGACCGTCTCATTCCGCTACAACGGCACAGGAGGACAGTTCGCGAACCTCGAGGCCCTGCGCGTCACGGACAAGGTCTATCCGGACGAGATGTCCAAACCGCTCTGGGCCGCCGAGCACAGCTACGACCGCGCCATGCGGTTCGATCCCCTCTGGGGTATCGTCGACAATCGCTACCACACCATGGGCTACGAAGACGGGTTCTACACGCTCCGGGCTGAAAAGCTCTGGCTCCCCACCAGCCCTTTCCTCATGCAGAACTTCGGCGAGTCAGAAGGCTACGACTCCCTGGCTGCAGCCTCAGGGTTCACACGCCGGCTCGGAAACCTATACGGAGGCCTTTCGGACCTCGGCGGCCCCGACTACACCGGTCAATACGATTACACGTTGCTGGAGCGCTACCAGCGGCTGTCATACAACGAGACCGTCGCAGCGCAGATTCCCAGCTTGAGGATGACGGACGGGCTCGCCGCGGGACTGGTCGGCACTAAGACGTCCATCTCCGCCAAATATGTCGCCTGGCCCGCCAGCCTGGCTGTCGACGATACAGCGCGCGGGGTTCCGCAAGCCAGCGTAATCGAATACAGGCGCATCATCCGCTACGACATACGGTACGCCATTCCGGCATTCGTCGTGCTCGCGCTGTTGCTCGTGGCTCTCGTGTGGGCCGCCGCGATCCTGTGCTCGTCCCGCACCATCCTCCGTACCTTGCGGAACATGTACAACCAGACGAGCACGGGGCGGCTTGCCGTAAATTTACTGTATCCCGGGCAAGGAGACCCGAGGGAACCGTCCCATCAATGGGTGAAGCGAGGTGGAGCCGTCGCGCTGAGCTTCGGCCAAATCAACACAGCCGGGGGCGACCCTTTCTGCGCCGTCGTCGGGGAATGTACTGATGCTAAACAGGACGGACGTATTGGCAGCGAATCGCCTCAGCCAGTTTCGTACGGCGACTCGCCCCGAAAATGTCCCGATAGTGACGCTCCGCCTGCACGACGAGAGGGGGACACCAAGACTTCAGTTACGGTCATTCCAAAGCAAGACGCCAGTGGTACGTGAGTACTTGAACATCATTGCCGTTAGGGAAGTAAGGAAGACGCTCAATTATCGCGTCACGGTGGAGTTAGAGAGCCAAGCCGAGAGTGCGACACTATAGCTTCGACCTCGCTGGTGCCACACCCACACCCTCCGCCTTCGCCAACTCCCGGGCCTCGGACCTCAAGATCTTCCCTGCCGCCGATTTGGGCACCGCGTCGATGAACCGGACCCCTCCACGCAGTTACTTGTGGTTCGCGACCTTAGTCTTGATCCACTCCTCAACCTCCAAGGCAGTTTCTCGATTGCGCTCCACTCCAGCCACGACGACGACGTACGCCCTTGGCACCTCCGTTGCACGGCTCTCATCCTGCACGCCCACGACCGCGACTTTCGGATGCGCCATCAGTATGCCTTCTAGCTCCGCCGGCGCGACCTGAAACGCATTATAGTTGATCAGCTCTTTACTCCGGTCTGTGATGAAAACGTTGCCCTCTCGGTCCTGGTAGCCGATGTCGCCGGTCTTGAAGTACCCGTCTGGGGACAGCGCTTCGCGCGTCTTCGCAGGATTGTTCAAGTATCCCTTGAAGACGTTCGGGCCTTTGACCCACAGTTCGCCGACCTCACCGTCAGGAACTTCGACTCCGTCAGGGGAGACGAATTTCGAGACCTGATTCGCGAGGAGGGGTCCGATGGAGCCGACAGGGTGACGACATGCGGCATCGCGGACCGGATAGGACCGCGGCAGAGGGTCTTGAAGTGCCTGAAGCGCGACTTCGGCACGGCGGCTCCTTCATCCCCGAGCAGTATGATCTTGTCGAGCGGAAAGCCGATTTCCTTCGCCGCCGCAAGAGCCACGGGCAGGTGAGACGCACAGGTGACCAGAAACGGTGCCGCTGAGTCGACGAGCTGAAATCGCAGCTCGGAAGCAGTGTAGCCGGGATTGACCAGCTAGACGACGCCGCAGGCCCAGATCGCGCCCCACAGCACGACGGGGAAGTCCACGTCGTTGGGCGAGAAGATAGCTACGACGTCGCCCTTTTTCCATCCCGGCTCGGCCAGCAGGGCGGGGCCGAATTGGATCGTTGCATCTCGGAGTGCCCGATACGTGTACGCGCGGGGGATGTCGACGTCGGAGAAGACGACCGTGGTTGAGTAGATGAGCGTAGGAACAAGAGCGGCAGTGTCTAGACGAAGAAAAATAAGGAGGAGTTCGGGGGAGGAATAGCTCACCTTTATCATCTGGATATGGTCTGTCGGATCTCGAAAGGAGGAACTCCCAGACGTTCACGTCGGGAATATGCAGCGTTGGGTATCTAGACACGGTAGGCATAATAAGAAATAACGTTTCGCTCGGGACTCAAGTCGCTGGCCTAAGACCGTTGTACGGTAGAGGGAGTATAGAGCACGACGTACCGCTCCGAGAAGACGCGTGTGGGTCTTGTTGTATTCACCACAATTGTGTTGTAAGAGGCTGCGTCCCCCAATCCACGGGAAGGCTCCGAGGCAGCCCTGCCATTTCGATCATTAATCAAGCAGGCCCCAATGACCGAGGGGTGATACAGTAGAATGGGGAAACGGTCTCAGACCGGCCTCAGAGAAATAGACAGCTCTTCTAAGACGACCACCGAGCCTGTCCGGGTGCAGCGTGAGATAAGATAGGGGGAGGGTTGCTTGTGTGGGGAATACGGTTGGGGGCAATCCCTGAACAGACCGTTGAACTTGACTACGTGGAGGACGACCCAATAGAGAGGCTCAAGGCACACGGATGAGATCAAATACAAACAATCGCAGAAAGATGACCGCGGTCAGCTAAGCTAAGTCGTGGCCCGTGGGCGACATACGTTTGAACCTCTGCAGACAGCCACTCCGGTGGTTGGAGTAGGATAGTGGTGTTGATATGGAGTCGCACAAATAAAATTATGGGTCCGCCTAGAGACTCGTCTCTCGCTTGCCAGGCTTCACCAGCGCTCGTCCATGAGTGAGGACGGCCTTGCCATTCACGAGAGTGACGAACCGGATCTCTTCATACGGGCCTTCAAACTGGCCGAGCTTCCACACCTGTGTCACGAGCTCGTCACCAGGCCGAACAGGGGCTGCGAACCGGGCGCTGAACTCCCGCAAGTTGGCTGGGTTGCTGTTCCCGACAGTCTTGAGAACCGCGTGAGCAGCACAATTGTAGGTGAACAGCCCGTGCATTATTGGGCCTCCAAAACCTAGCGATTTACCTGGCTCTTGCGTAACATGCAAGCGATTGTAGTCTCCATTGAGACTGGATTCGGTAATCAGCAATGGCCCGAACAAGTCCGTGCCAGCTGGTGACAATCGACCTTGGAACTTACCGATAGATGAGCGCTGCTTGCGCTGTGGTTTGAAAGCTGTAGGTGAAATTTGGCTGGGTTTTGGGTGCTGGATAATTCTTGGGAGCAGGTCCTGTTTGACGATTAGCGAGAAATCGGGCAGTGGTGTACTCAGCATTGGGTTAGTTGGCCATCTTACCCTTTGGACCACCCCAGTTGCCCTGACCTAGGTAGAAGGTATTCCCAACCAGCTTCACATACTCGTCCCCTGATACCGAGTCCACCAGGATTTTCTCGTCTTCGACGATGGTGCCCAATTTGCCTTTGTCATACACGCCAACAATCCTTGAGCGTAACTCGAAGCGCCTCCCAGCAGAGGTAGTCGGGATCTGTCGATAGAATGTCATGATCCGACCGCCATCGATGATGTTGTCGGCGCTGAGCTGGGGCACGCCAGGAATCTTGGGCGGAGTAAACCGACTGGCAAAGTCCACCACCTCCTGATCAGTCAGCTTGAATGCTAGCCGCCAGGAGTGGGATCGTCAGTGGATGTCGACACAAGCGCACAGAAGCAAGCAGAGCGTACGCAGAATATTGGCATATGTCGGGAACGCCTCGAAGCCCTCGTTTTGTTCCTAGATTCGTGGTAAGTGCCCATCCTCTGCCTATTGTATATTATCCATACGAAGACAAAGTTCAGTTCGTCTGTTCCGATGCCAATGCTCGCTGCGAATAACAGTACATCGCGCTTCAGCCAGGTGGCTTCACTCGAACCGAGGGGAACGTTCTCTCCGGGAGCCGGCATTGTCGCTATGGTCCGGGGTATGTCAACAATTTTGCCTCGTCTCTCCAAGCCCAGTGGTGGGGGTTAGGGGGAGCTTGCACATTGATCCAAGGCAGCAGAGAAGTCGACATACCCCGAAGTTAGGTTTGGGTTTCGAGGGCAAGATCTGATTTTAACGTTACCCTGGATTCCGAGAGAAGACCGTCAACCCGGGGAAAGCTTCTTGCCGATGCGAAAGATTGATCACTAAACATTGTAAACCCGAGTGCTGACGGCTGAGGGGGGTGAAGGGGGAAATAGATTACTTGTCCTCGGTAGTCCACCTAGCCACATGCAGGTCAATAATTGCATATTTGGCCAAGGTCTTCTATTGTGACTGGTGAGCCAGGGCCCAGGTCGCTTGCTCTGCTCCCGTTGATGACTGTAACATGACTCCGATCTTCTGGAAATCAGCATTCGATCGGATGCTGGGAGGCAGGCTACATCTTGCGTCTCTTCCTGTCGACGATACTCTCATAGCCACAAACTGGTTACAAAATAGGGCTCCAGATATATGTTGTTTCCCGTCTACATTCAGGCGTAGAAGGATCCTAGGCTTCCAATATCTGCCACATGCAAAGAATGTCGTAAACCATCAGCTTAGGGATATGCGAAAGCGTGCCATCACATGGGGCTTCGGACTGTGCATAGAACCCTGGACGAAGAGGCATTCCTTCCTTATGAGTCTGGACGAAGCTCTCTCGGTAGATTCAGGTCTGATGCTTCTTCGACGTTGGACATCGCATCACGCATTGCAAAGCATGTTGTCTGTGCGACCTTTGGCCTCCTATTTGTATCCGAGGATGAGTAAATCCTGACGACTGCATGTTTCTGATCACGCTGGCCTCACGCCACGGCTCCCGCTCGCTGTCATCAAGAGAGTGGATTTGGCGTCAAGCTCAGATCATATCATGATCATCTGGCAGTCCTTAGTCGACACAGCGCTAGATCCGGTAACATCTTTTTCACGTCCACGCAGGACTGTCTTGAAGCAGAACCCTTCGGAGAGGATGGCGGCGATATCGCTCCTCTCAAGGACCGGAACGCGCACTAGACTCTTCTCGATTTTGTTTAAACGACTCTCGAGTCGATTAGCCAGACAGGACGTTTCCTCGTCATTTCTCCCGATGCGATGCAAGAGGTGAGTCCCCGCCACAGAGGAGTCTTACCTATCCAGTAGAGCCCGTTCTGGTGAATTTACAGGTCCTAAGCATAGTCAGTTTTGTCTATAGCTTGGGTCGCACTTTGCAGGGACTGACTGCTGATCTGGGCATGGACAAGTCCTGGTGGATTCTGCGCAGATGGTGGCTCCCTTGCAGGAAATCGAGCTGAAAACAATGCGCTGAGAGACAGGTGAGAGGAAGCTGAATTTGGAGTGAAGCTACTAGCTTACGTAACTTTGAATTGGAGAGGTCGTGGTTGGTGGCGGCCGACGCAGGCACCGGAGCTTCGCAACGACAACATTCATCCTCGACTTGGTGGCAAAGCTTCTGCCTCCTGCTATTGGCATCCAGAGAGGCTGTTATCCAGCCTGCGTGCTTCCACTGTCGCGGACTCTCATTCTCTACGGTCTCAAGGACTGACTCTGCATGGTCTGACCCCCGCCATCGACGCCGGAGTTTCTCCCCTCGGTACTTGGTCCTTCCGCGAGCAACAGCCTTCCACGAGCAACAGCTTGCCAGTCTTGAGACTGTGATCACCATTGCCCTCGCATGACAGAGTCACCACGATGCCGTGCCCCATAAGCATTACCAAGTTCGTGGGGACTATTTCCCTAGGTCTTTTGACCGTGAGTGGCCACTCTCTATGATGAACAGTATCCTGATGTATGACAGGGCACATCCTACACGCTTCAATCTATTATTCTCCCGTCCCTCGCACTTCTTCCCTCGGCCTCTCTTGCGTCTCGCACCTTAACCACGATCCAGACCCAGTCAACCAGACAGATACTCACTTTGGCCTCAATTTCTTCCTTATCTTTGATCACCGCCTTTACCCTTGCCTCTCCGCGTGGCCGCCATCCGTATCTCCTGTGGACCGCACTGGTGAGCTTTATCGGTGGGCAGGGAGTGGAGTACTGGTACAATGGCTTCTCACGATTCCCGTCGTGGGGCTTGAGAAGCAGGTCTGCAACAAACAGGCGTGTAGCAGCGGTGAGGGGCCCAAGTCCGTTACCTAGTGACGACAGTGGTTATATCGAAGTCGAATCGGATAGCAGCGACGATCAACAAGTCAACGGTGAGAAGGTCGAGCTGGAGATGACAAGAGAACGCAACGTGCAGAAGGTGCGAAGTTGGATCGCCGGCATCGGCTTTGCGATGGGTGTAGTGGGCATCTGGGGTGATGGTGCTTGAGTTTCTCGTATAACTGAGCTAGGAAAACAAAGTCTTGTGCGTGGGCGTGTGATGGCTGCGTAAGTGCGCAGAGTCGGATTACAACACCAAGGGAACCAGTTCAAGCCGAAGACAACTTTGCGGAAAGTGCGAAACAAAACTCTGCTCTCGGTGCAATAATAGCATCGTCACCAGGGAAAGGAATTGATGCAATGATCAACGACGGGAAAGCTAGAATTGGAGTTATGTATCATCCTTCGGCTCTCAGTCATACAACAACATAACTTACTCGACTCGACCAAGCCTCCTCTCGATTATCTTGTCAGAGCAACGCTGCTAAAATTCCACTCAAACCTGGCTCACTGGCGGGTCCTGGTACGCAAGCTGCTTACGACCTGACTGTCAGCCCCTTGTTCGTAGGGACAGCCTCCTCAGGTCTGTAGGTAACTTCTAAGAATAATGTAAATCTTGAAATTCAGAGGACAATATATTTGAAGCCGTACACAGTAGAGCCATGCAGGACAGGAGAACTTTTGAGCCTGAAAATGCTCGCCTGTCACCGAAGTGCTGGCGCATGCGAGGATGAGAAACAAGAAAATGCGGGGTTCAGCTTGTCAAGGGCCTCGACGACGACCACGAGATATGCTCGATCCATTTCATTCTAAGCTCTTTTTCTTCTGGTCGCAGTGTAGCTTCCCTTTGCAAGCTTTGCCGAAGGAACATGCAGAGCTCCGGACTGTCATAGAGTTGCTCCTTCTGTCCGCGTGAAGCTGAGTTGACGATCACAATTGTCGATCCCAAGCCACTTCGTCGTTCATCAGATGTCGGCCAGCATCGAGCCAGTACGCATGGACGCGCCCTTTTGTCTCACCTGACCGGGAGATTCGCCGGCATGGCTTCTCCCGTCAAGAAGGCGTGCGACGCCTGTCACAGGAGGAAAGTAAAATGCAGCGGTGATCACCCCTGCACCAACTGTGCACAAACCAATCTTCAATGTACCTACCTCTCAATCCCCCAAAAGAAAGGACCCAAAGGATCTCGCGGGAAGGTGATTAGTGGCATTCGGACCATCCAGGAAGAAACCAAACCTCCAACCACTGCTGCGTCGACGGCGCCTCCGCTGACGAGGGAGTCTTCCTTCGACTTCAACAGCTCGCCAACCACGCCTTCCAACGCGCAAAATGTGTCGCTTCTCAGCATGCAGACGATTGAAAACTGTATCGACTTCTATTTCTCCAACATGTCAACAACGGCGTGGGTGCTTCACCGCGCGACGCTGAGGCATGCCATCTCTTTAAGCCTCATGACGAACCCAGAAGTGTACTGCCTTGCGGGGTCGCTCTGTGCATTCGTCATGGTTCAGCCAGGAATGAACTTGGCCGTCGCCCCAGGAAGCTACTATGCGGGCGAGCCCCCCGAGAATCGGTATGGGTACGCCAACCTGATACTCAACGACATCATTCGCACTCGCAAGTCTATCAACTACGTCGGGTCCCCCACGCTGGCATCGGTCCAGATATCCTTTTTCTTGTTCGGCTGCTATTTTACGCTAGAGGAGCAGAACTTGTGCTGGTTTCACTTACGTGAGGCCGCTACTCTGTGTCATTTGATGGGTATGCACGAGGAATCATCGTACCTCCTCGGTGATCCTGTCGACAGTATATACAGAAGACGCATTTATTGGCTGCTTCTTGTGTCCGAGCGGGCGTATGCCCTGGAACGACACCGCCCGCTTACACTTCACCCAACAATCGAACTGCCAACCACCCATGACCAACGGGAGGAAGAAATGATATCAGGCTTTTCCTATCTGATCAGTCTTTTCTGCTGTATCGACGATGAATTCATGGTACTTTGGAATAAGGTCAAAACCGGGTGCTCCGCAATCTGGCTATCTCGGCTCCAGCAACAGCTAAAGGATGCATTGCCCAGTGAGCTCAAAACGACCGAGAGCCAAATCGCCGATGTTCGAGTTACGATGAACTGGCTCCGCATTATGGTGTGGCAGCTTTCCATCACGAGTGGAAATCTGTCCTCGTCTTCGAACGACTCCTCCATGACATTCAGATACCCCATCGAGGTAGCCAAGGACCTCGTCCGAGACATCCAGAATATATCACTCGATGCCATGGAAGTCCATGGCATTGGTTTGATCGAGAAGCTCTTCGACATTGCCTGTACATTGATCGATGTCATCGCCTATGTGCCCTTCGAGGTGTCAACGAATGAGCCATCATTCGACATTCTCAACAGGCTACTTAATCTGGTCTCAAAGTTACGCGGTGGTGCGACTCGCTACCTACCACTCCTCCTCACCAAAGTCTCGGAAACATTGCCAAACGTGGGTCAACCAGCTCTGGTTGAGCTTGACCCGACGCAGATGAGCATTACACAAGGATATGCAGGTGCAACCGATAAGCTCCCCACTCCGGCGCCAGCACAATATTCATCTCTGGGAAGCTTTGGCCCGGAGGGTTTCAACTTCGGTAGCCAGTGTTCCCTCAACCCGCAGCAAGAACATGGGGCACATCATGATCGAAGTCCAGACGAGCTTACGTTCGATACGTACAGTCCGAGCATGGTCAGGACAGAGTCTACAAGCATCCTAACCCCGAGTATCTTGGGCACACCTCCTACTAGATTCTTTGGGCTTGTCGGACAGATTAACCCGCCACGGACTCTGCCGCCGGGCTCCCGTAGTGTAACTGAAAGCACGAATTCACATACAAAATATGAGGAATATCCTGGTTGAACCCGAAGGGGATGTTGGCTTACTACAACGCCAGACTCTGCAGGGTCGGACAGCCTGTCTTCAGACACCGGAATTCCGCACCTCAGTACATCAATGTAACAGCACATTCCCGGGATTGCAGAACACGAAGCCATCCCGGGAAATTTGAGACGTATTGGAATAAAAACATTATGAGGCTCTTGGCCAGATCAGTCTGCCATGGCTGATCCTCTTCGACACATATTCGATCTGAGACACACAAGAAGTCAAAGCCGACGCACAAACTGCCAGCTGTTCCACCAGGCTTGACTCTCACTGCTGTCTATCAATGTGTGCTCGGGATTATGACGCTCGATACTTGACAGCCTAATCACGCTGACAAAAGTACCAAATCTACTCCGCGGCCCCCATTTACATCCACGCGGCAGTTTCCGGAAACGTCTCAAAATTCCGACCATCAATGACCCGCGCATGTTGTAGCATGGATGACATCTGTCCATTTCAGTTAGACACTCTCGCCGCTTGAACGCCAGACCGGCATTAGAAGTAAGCACGGAGATCCTGATCCGCGGCGTCAGGCAAATCGGCCCGAGTGGGCACGGCGGCCAGGAGAGTCCCCGGACCTCATGCACATGTCTTATTCATCACACACGGTATGCACTTCGCAGGTATCCACACGAAAAGTGATCCCCGGTCTATCTTGGGCCGCGCTGGAGCTTCTTCCATAAAGGGAAGGCAGCTGGAACTGCTTGCGAGTGTGTGGTATAGAGGGGGGAGCCAGCACTCATGGAAGTAATCTTGAGTAGGTGCCAAATAACACGGGCCTTATGAGACATCTGCTCTACCCTTCCTTCTACGGTTTCGGGAAAGTTAACGATGCGACTTTGGTTTTAATCAGCGCGTTCTTGTGAGGCTGCAGATCTCATCGAGACTTCGACACATCACATCTAGCGCACGCCGGACGAACGACCATTTTCAGCACCTGGATCAGACACACATGAGGAGGGGAAGGATGCCATCTTCAAGTCATTCTGCTGACATGGGCCTTGGAGATTGTACCCACTCCCAAGGTCTTTTGGTCACGTTGTCACTTTGTCCTTATACTCACACACAAACCTGATGCGTGCCTCGAGATTGAGGGGACAATACCGATGGAGCAGACATCAAATACTGGGAATTTATCACAGCGGTACCTGAAGGCTTTGCTGTATTTTTGTCCCTGGAAATTGGCACATGGCCAGGGCTCCTTGGCAATTCGCGCGCCGAGGAGATCATTCAGGGGGATCATTCAGGGGCGGTTTCGTCCATTCGCTGAAGGTCGTGATCTAAAAGTGTGCTCCTTTGCCGGACTCAAGTGCCGCTGGGATGCAATCACAAGTCACGACCTCTCGGTGGAACTCCTACACGAAGGATTGTGAACGAGCAGCACCGATACGAACACCTGGAAGTGTCCCTAATATCCTCACCCCCCGCGTCTCGTCTCAGGACAGGATCAACCGTCAGCATGGGCAGCAGCGGTCATGCTGACTTCCCCAGTCGCGACACCAGTTTACATTTCCATTCACTCCAGCAGGCCAACGATGCTGAACGACCCACCTGCAACGACTGATTACACGAGCCCGGCCAAAAGAGGCGGTGGCGACTTGGTACCCCTGGCACCGGCACATGGGGCCAACAGTGATACATTCGTGAACTTACCACGACGACGAGCTTAAGACGGCCGAAAATGTACCGTCGAGGCGTATTGTTGAGCTTATGAGTTTTGCGCTTGCTGGAGGTGGAAGTCGTCCTCGTACACAGCATTCCGACGATTCTTTCCCCCGGCATGTTACCCAGACGAGATTGCTTAGGATCATCGAAGCTCGAGGTTTCACTCCTTTATCGGCAGGTGTCAGATTGTTCACAGTATCCGGACCTTGCGCAGATCACAGTCATATCGGTTTGTGCTGTGTATGCACCGTCTCCAGTCCGTACGACAGAGCCTGTTTTGAAGCCCCCATGGCCAAGGAATGGATTGTATTTCTTTTCGTCAAAGGAGGAAGCCGACGAGCCTGACTAACTTCTCGTGTCATCACTTCTATCCTATCCCTGCACCAACACCCAAGGCCCCTGAACTTGCATCACCGCGCAGAGAAGCGAGAACATATCCAGGAAGTACCGAGTGCCGTACACCTATGTATAGTTCTTACATAGCTCCGGTCAGGACGAGGCATGACTTCTAGGGACTGTTTCTGTACTATTGCCGGACGTCCTCATACTGCATGTGCCGTGCCCATATATATAGACACGGGCGACCAAGACGACCCATCCAGCGACACAGTACCGAGCTCGTATGTCGGGGCAGGGCAGCATAGCACGTGAATATGTACTCCGTACGGCAAACAAGGACTGCAGCGGCACTAGCAGCAGCATAGCAAACCATTGTTAGCCAACGTACAGTAGTCCAGTCTAGTCTATCGTGGTCCTGACCACTATCCCGGCCGAGACTGACCCTGTCACTGTCACTGATACTGATACTGACCCTTGGACGTACTACTCGTACTGACTGATAGTGTAAGCCGTCCCCGCCAGCCTTATGCCCCCTCAACGCCACTACGCAAGGACGTTCTTCGTCCAGTGTTCCAGGCTTCCAGCGTAAAGCTTATGGGCTGCTGTGTATGTACGGCGTACAGACGAGGAGACGAGAAGAGATATTCCTCCGCTTTCCATCCCTGCTCCCATCTGGGCCAGTCTCTTTAGCCCGCCAGCCCGCCCGCCCGCCCGCCTGCCTGCCTGGGTGTGAAACGCGTTCGTGCGTTTTCCTACCAATCCCAGAACCCGCTTCCCGCTTCCCGCCTGCTATCAAGTCTTGAGAGTCTTGGGTCTTGGGTTCTCGTGTCTGCGTTCTTGATCTCGTGTCTTCCTTCTTGAAGTCTCGGCTACAGAACCTCTTGTTTCTTTTTTAACCCTTGCAGTAGGATAGTAGGAGAAAAGGACGGTGGCGCTTGCCCAGAGGTCGTCATGGTACGGAGCACGCAGGGCCAGAGCCGTGAGCTGAATTCGCACCGACGGTATGACCACGATCGAGTGTTGACTGATCGACTGAATACCTGACTATCCTAAGTGACCAACTTGCCTCAGTGGATTCCCGACCCGCCTGGCATGGCTCCACGCTACCCCAAGTTATGTAGGCCCGTATGATTATGGAATCAAGAACTCCGCTCACTACCTACTGTAGTCCCGAGTACCGAGTAACTAGTCCTAGTCCCAGTCCTAGTGCTAGTCCTAGTGCTAGCCCTAGTACAAGTTACCGCAATTCCACACGGGCGCAAACCAAATCCCAGCCTTGCATTATCCTATTCATCTCCCACCACCTGCGTTACACGTCCTTCGCACGCGCGTCGCACGATCCCTTGTTAAGTTCCCGTCCGCTCCGCTCCGCAACGCAAGGACAGAGACTGAAAAACTCAAAAAAAAAGACCGACCGAGGAGGAAGGCCCTATAAATCGAACATTCCAAATCTTGCGCGCCGTCCTGCCGGCGATCTGGCCGCCCCGGCCATCACCCGGTGTGCAAGCCGCACGCTCTCTCTATCATGTGTGATGGATGACCCTGAAATAACGAATCTGAGTCTGAGCCCGAATCTGACAGGACGATGTCGATGCAATGCATATGGCAAGGTGGGCAATTGGGCTCGAATTTAAATGCAGATCGTATCCATATCCTATCTTGTCCTGTCCTGTCCTGTCCTGTCCTGACCTAACCTGACCTGTACCCTGTCCTGAACCCTGTCCTGTACTATTCCGGGTCAGTGCGTCCATCGGATTGGAAGTTTGTGGTGGGTATGAGGTGAATGGAGTGGAGTGCAGACAGGGCAGGCAGTAAGCGGTGTGGGTGAGAAACATACTGAAAAATCCCCGAATGAACGCTTTTCTTATACCCACGCGCACCAACCAAAGCACGTACGTCGGCGAACTCGGCGACAACGATGACGACGGCTAAAACGGGGGGGGGGGGTGTTAAAGCGAAGACGGATCTCCGCCTAGAGCTTGTTGAAGGAGGGATTCGAAGTAGCTCTCGTCAATGACGGCACCGAATCTAAACAGAGCGACGGCGAACAAATTAATCAAACATGTTCTTCAAATTGACCACAATGGTATAATCAGCGCGCCGCCCGCCCGCTTCTTCCCCTGCCATCCAGGTATGCGTGCATGTATCCCCAAATCAATCACTCATTTCATTCCACGAACGCTGTAAAAATGGGGGAAGCTCTGCCCCCCGGGGAAAAGAGGCAGGGATTGTGGGCGTGCGGTTAGGAATCACGAATGCAGTCCAGGGATATGTAGATCGTAGCTCACCCGTAACACGTCACTTCGGGCAGGAGGGTCTGCTTCAGACCTTCAAGCCCATCTCTCGTCAAGCCCTCGAAGTTGGGATGTTGGCGGATCCTCTGCCACGCTTCGACGGGAGTGATCTCCCCGTCCAGCGACAGTCTATCCGAAAAGTCGAGCAGTTTCTCCAGTTCGATCGCCGGCACAGACCAGCGAGTCCCCGACGGCAGGCCGGAGCTCGTCTGCGCCGCGGGCCTGGCCGCCGGACTGGGTTGTCGCGTGGTGGACGAGTGCGACGACTGGTCGGCAGGCTGAGACGGACCGGCCGGACTGTGCCACATGATGGGACTCATGAGCATCATTTCGTGGCCGGACCCGTCGTCGGCACTGGCTTGTGCGGTGTGGTGCTCGAGACAGACGTGCTCGAGCGCGAGGACAAAATCGACTCCCACCTGCGTGGCGCCGAGGCCGTGTGGATGGGGCATTGCCGTAGAGATCGGGGGGATGGGCGGAGCCGAGCTGGCGGTTTGGGAATAGATGGACGGGGCGTGCAGGGACGTAGGGGCGTCGCTGATGGTCAGGCCGGAGAACAGATCGCTCGACGATGTTGTCGAGCCGGAGTGAAGAGGGTTGTAGGAGAGGTCGGCCGAGGATAATATATTACCTGGGTGTTGCAGGGCCGGCGAGCCCGGGAAGTATGATTCAGGAGGCGGCATCTGGGCTCGAATGGTTTGATTCGGAAATCCGAGTAATTCAATCGTCGCCTGAGGGCTGTAGAAGTTCGGGTCCGATGCCAAATCTTGGGGGAGTGGGATTTTGTGATATTTGATCAGTTCCTTGAGCCGGCGGATGGTCATGCGGCAGGCGAGGAGTTCGGCCTCATGGGCAGAATCGCGGGCGCGCAATTTGGCGACTTCGGCCTCCAGAGTCTTGACATACGTAGCTTTGCGGTCGCGGTGGGTTCTGTTTTGGTTGACGTGATCGCCCGCAGTTAGTCACGCTGCCAAAGTTTGAGAGATGGGGATCTAGATCCGAGGAATCCTTGAGATCGACGGAAGCTCGTCTCCGCCTGGTCACGGCATCGGCGCGCGGACAGGAATAGAATCGACCTTACCTCTGGGCACGCCTGACCTGCTCGCGCCGTCTCGCTTTGGCATCATTGTCGACGTCCCCTCCTTCAGACGATGCCGCGGTTTCAGTTGTTTTGGGTACTGCGTAGAGCGCGGTACGAGTTAGCTACCGATGCCATGCACAGGTCACCGCCTGTGACGAGACAACACCCGTTCGCTGAAGATCGGTTGATGTGGAGACACGATCAGAGGGACCGGGAAATGAGGGAAATCGAACTCATGCTTGATCGGGAAAGTGCTGCAACGCCCCCTCGGTCTCGAGGGTCTTGGATGGGAAAGGGTTGTACTCACGAGGGGACCGCCTTAGTTTCGACAGCCAGTTTGGCGACGACTTGTTCGACATGATGCGCGAATCAACGAGGGGTAGCGCGATCGCAGCGGCCACCAGCAACAGCACAGGCGGCGAATTAGGGCTTCCCCTCGACTTCCCAGCTCATGCGAGATTCCACAACTGGCACAAGATATGAGAGGAGGCCTGCGGGTGCTGGCTGGACGCAAGACTTGAGGGAAAGGGACTGTGCCTGAGAGTTAGCCGGACGACGATTATGGCATCAAAATACGGGCTCGTCGCCTCTGCAACAGGCTAGACTTACAAGAACCAGTGGTGCCCAAGGAAGCCGGGCCGCGACAAACTCTCGGTGCCTTCGGGTCGTCTTTGGGATCGGAAGAAGGAGGAAAAGATATTCTTGAATGATTTGGAAGTTGAATTCGACCTCTTATACAGCATATTGGCAGCTTCTATGTCAGGCAATCTTCGACTGCTTTCACACGCATGGCCCCCGAATGTTAACACGCGATTGGGCAAGCTATATGGTTCAAGACCGAGTCAGTTGCATTGGGGCGTAAGCACCAAGTCCGATCCAGCCCTATGACCGCTGGCCGTGGTGCTGCTTTACGAGGTGACTTTTGTCGGCCATTTTGCGTTAACCGAGGGATGGCATTGGCATCTCCCGGGCCGCCTGGCGACTTGTTAAGCAATCCCAACAAGGTTTCCTATTGGCGCCGCCATGGCTAGCCCTATCCCCATCCCCCCTACCACGACTCCTCCGACACGGAGCATAACCCAAAACTCGGAAGTGCTCAAGAGCCCATTTGCAAATTGCACACAGCAGGGGGAATGCAACGAGCAAAACGCCAGGCCATAAGACATGAGCTCGAGGCGCCGATCGCTCTCGTCGATCCACCGCTAGAGCGAAGTGATCTGAGCCGGTGTCTCCCCTACCTAAACTGCCATTCCTCCGTACCTTCGCGGTCAGAAAGCCGCCGATTGCAAAGCCCAATGCTGGTCTGAACCTTGCACAGCGTGCGCCGAGGGCCTTCTGAAGTCTACTGATGCCCACAGTATTTCGGCGGCGGCGGGAGGCTGGGTGGCACCCGCTGCACAGTGTGCTTCTCTCCAATATTGATGCTGAGTTTGCTGACTGATGCGGACGGCCCGTGAGGTCGAAACATGTTCTGCGGGGCATGCATTGCTAGCGAATTCAAGTCGGGAAGGTGGACTGTGGGTCGGCCATGGTCAACCGTTGCACTCGCCGAGCTCGCCGAGGCTAGGCGAGAAGGCTGCTCGCCTCGCCATGAGGCCTTTCAAGCTTCGAGAAGACGTCGCTCCGCGTTTTAATTGGCATACTACTTTCGTGCAAGGGGCAGTTCCACTGGCCTGCATCGGGTGATTTGAGATTATCAAACGGCTCCTGATGTCGGGGACTTAGTGGTGAGGCTGGCCCGCGATGAAATGCCAACTTGTGTCCCCTGTTTGTTCCCAAACATGAGGAGGGTCGTCTTCCACCGTCCACCGCGGGAACGGACACTCGCCTTTGCCTTGTATGAAGTTGTCCACTCGGTATCGAGTCCCTGCCCGAGCATACGGACCCTCATACGAGGTTGAAGCAGAGCAACCGGTGAAGTCACTCTCTGTATGAGAATGCCATTGACCACAATCCTCGTCAACATACCAAGTTCCAAGGATCTCAACTGTAGCAAGTCGAAGTCGTCTCCGACGCAGATACTCGAGCAAGTCTATGATCGATCCGGTCTCCAGTCGACAATCCCTTAGCGCCAACGAGTTCAAGTTCCTTCCTTCGTCGAGCAGAGCTTCCAGGTCTGCCCACGTACATCTGAAATGACGCAGCGCGAGTGACCTCAGATGCGGCAACCAGAGCCTTGGGAAGCGATCCAAGTTCGTCCGGTCGAATAAGTCAAAGGAATATTCGGACTCTTGTCCGACCGGGAATTCCAGGCTCAGACGCTCAAGATTGGAAGGATGGTTTAACAGCATCCTCAGTCTTCTTGCAGCAAGGTTTCTACCACCCTGATAGACGTCCCCATTCCCACCGCGGGCAAGCCAGTCGCTGTGCGGGAATGCGCCCACTGTCATCTCCAATTTCCTCAGTCCTTGGAATGTCTCGTCCAGGACTTGCGAGCCATGTCTTACGTGAAGGGTGAGCAACTGATGAGGCACGTCGACCGCTGTGAGATCCTCCACACCACCATGGGAGAGATTGGCAGCGGCTAAAAAGTTAACGAAGTGATCGAGGCAATGTTGTCGTCGGTTCGAAACCCTACGACGTGGATCCGGGTCGTAGGGCTTGTCACTTGCAAACTTGTCCGGATCGAAGGCCTCGAGCTCTTCTAGCTGGATCTGGGGTTCGGCCATGATCATCTTGAAGCGCAGGGCCGGGCTGAACCCTCTGAGCGAGCTCAGTATGCGCCTGAGCTTGTTCCTGACATCCCATTCGGCCATGGCTGCGGCCTGTTGATCGAGATGCCAGCGGTACAGGTCATATCTGCGAGGCATGTCCGTCGTGAACCTGGCTTGAAGTTGTTCATGGAACTGCGTGTACTCCTCTCTGGAGGCACCTCTAGCAGTAACACTGCGCTCCCAAGCGGTCTTCTTGTCCTGATAGACCTGAGTCTGCCAGTATCTGTAGTCAGCGTACTCCAACTGAACGCCGGACTCCAACGAGACGCAGCGGAGTCGTGATGCTACCGAGGGCTTCGCAGCGAGAAGCTTGAGCTGGTGCAGTCTATGATGGTTTGGGTAAAGGCGAAACTCGAGGTCGCGGAATAGGTGCTCCTCCCCGATCTCAGCGAATGCCTTACAGCTAAGGCGGAAAGCGCAAAGGGATGGTCGGTCCAGAAACAGACAGAGATGTCTGACCAGTTCAACAGGGAGTTCGTCCATGATGCCCAGCTTTATGTGAAGTTGCGTCAACGTTCGAGAATGCGCCGGGCAGGTGCTCGACCTCTAAGCCGTGGTAATCCTGACCCGGCTCATGCTAGTGTGGCTGATGTTACAAGATATAGCATCTCAGTCGCGTCAGCCTAATGCGGCCAGCGTAGAAACAGGCAGATGTAGTTTACATCGAGCTATGTCGCCTAATTGACACGTATGTGCTTGCGTCAACATATCAGAAACAGAGGAGACTGCCTGCTGAAGCGTGCAGGAGGTTTCAGCGTTCCCTAGAGGAGAGGGAGAGGGGCACCAGGTGAGATAACGGCCGACGCAAAGGGTCAAAATATCCACCGTTCAAATTACGTGCAAGCATTTACTTTCCGCTTGCCGCACACCGAGGAGGCACCCGAGAGGCAGCTTGGCGCCCAGAACGCCAGGACAGGTGAGTCGCGGGTGGAGCACAGGGCGGCACCAACTTCTTCCTAAACGGGGCTGACTTTGGGGCAGTTTTGCCTTTGTACTTCGTACCCATCGACACGCCCAAGATGCTTTGGACTCCCGATTATGATGCGACGCTCCGTTCCTAGAATTGTCCGTCCATGGAACAATTTTCATTCGGCAAGACGATGGCGCTCGAACACGAACTTTGAACCTCCATCACAAGCACCCAAGCCAGATGAGCAAGCCGCAGTTCGAAGTCGATTTGATCGCTTTGTCGATCGTACTCCTCGTTTCCTCCATCCTGCAGTCACGGGTCTACGACAAGCCCCCTTCTCACACGTGGCCGCTTTCTTTCTTCTCCACGAATTGACCGCTGTCATTCCATTATTTGGCCTCGCTGGAGCCTTCCACTACTGGCACTGGCTGCCGCCCTACTTTGCGGAAGGAGCTTGGATTTCGGCCGGCGTCGAGAAGTTTGGCCGCTACTTCCGCAGGAAAGGATGGATTACTGAAACAGAAGAGATTAAGGTAGAAGATGAAACAAGGAAGGGAAATGCCACAGACATTGAGAAACAGAACGTCGCTTCCAAGTGGTTTGATCGAGGAGAAGGCGCGACAAGATGGGTGGTTGAGTTGGCGACGGCGTATGCTATCGTGAAGGTGTTGCTGCCTGTTCGCATCCTCGTTAGTGTCTGGGGAGCGCCTTGGTTTGCGCGAGTTGCTGTAATTCCGGCCAGAAACGCCACAAGAACGGTTATTCGATGGACCAAGCGTCTTCCTCCAAAGTGAGAAGATTGGGTGCAGCTCATCAGCGGCATGAGGGACCAAGGAGGAGCCCAGTCATGGACTTTCCGCTGACCGTAGCACGCAGTTGGGCATTGATCGCAGGTATGCTTGTTTCTGTCATTGTCCTTCATCTGTGAGTCTATCTGTCACCGTCTCGGTCGTGTCCATGATGGTAGCTGATACTGCCAGAGATGCCATATCAAGCTCCTCTCGTTCGCGTTGGGGGTGATCCACCTATTTCTCGTAGATCCAGTCATGCTGAGCAGACTTCCAGCTCTGAATCTCCTCGGGGGTGAACCATAGGGCAATCTCCTTCTTGGCACTTTCAACGCCATCAGAGCCGTGGCAGACATTGCGACCGACATCAATGGCGTAGTCACCGCGGATGGTACCAGGGGCGGATGCGAGAGGATTGGTGGCGCCGAGGATGGCTATCAGTCAATTAGCGACGTCTTGACCGATGGTGTAATGAACCCGACTTACCACGACCGGTCTTGGTGGCATCGCGGCCTTCCCAGACCATGGCAACGATTGGACCGCTCAGCATGTCTGAAAGGTCCTGTTAGCTCCAATTCAAGTCTAGATGGGTCTTCCCATACAGGTAACGAGACCCTTGAAGAAGGGCTTGTCCTTCAGGTCTTCGTAGTGCTTCTCAAGATGCTCCTTGCCTGGGGAAGTGATCTTGATCGCAACCAACTTGTATCTTCACCGCCTCTTAGTATAATTCCTTTGTCTGACTTGTAATTGAATCGGGCTCACCCTCTCTTCTCGAATCGGCTGATGATGTCGCCAACAAGGCCCCGCTGCACAGTATGTTAGTCTGGCACGAATGGTTCCGGTGTTTGGATCAGTACCTGGACGCCATCCGGCTTCACAGCAATGAAACTGTGAACAGTACATTAGTGAACTGATTGGGGGGAAAGTAAAGATGTGCTAGAACTTACGTTTGTTCGGTAGACATCTTGCCGGGTTGCAGTGACTCAGTTCTCAAGATGCACTCGGATATGGTGGTGTCTTTGGCTAGAGGAAGAAGACAGGTTGCAATTAAGGCGAAAGCAAACGCATAAAATATTCTGTTAAAGTGGGGGAACATCATAGTGAATGAGTTTTGGAGGGGCATGATTGAGCTGGCTCCAATGCAGGGACCCGCTTAGTGAGAGGGATCTCAGGGGGAGCTAGCCATTCTCAGGCACATGTCGCCTGAAACTTGGGGTTAACAGGACATCTTTCACTAGTGGCTCAGGTTGATATCACAATTGTGTCTGTGAATTGGCAGGAATTTTGGAAGTTCGAGGACGCAAGGATGACTCGCTCTTCGAGGCGGCCATCGCCATGGCAGCTGTCCTTTGCTCTAGTCCTGTTGCTGTTGTTCTTCGTTTCTCCAGCAGGTGAGCAACACAATGGAGGTAATTCGACGTGTCAATTGCTTACCTTTCACAGCCATGGTCAAGCACCACGACTTCAAACGATGCGATCAGTCAGGCTTTTGCAAGAGAAATAGGGCTTTGGCAGATACCATGCTCGAGAGGGGAAACTCCGACTCGTCTCCGTATCAGCTGGACGCCGCATCCATCAAGTACAAGGATGGCCGCTTGGACGCCTCCATCATCAAATCCCTGAATGGAGGTGACGCGGTCAAGCTGCCTCTGACCATTACCTTCCTTGACCGCGGCAACGTTCGGATCACCATCGACGAGGAAAGGAGGAGGAAAGGTGATATTGAGCTGCGACATGGCAGTGCTGCAAGAAAGGAGAGATACAACGAAGCTGGGGCTTGGGCATTGACTGGAGCTGGACTCCAGCCTCAAAAGGCGGCATACATGAGAAGAAAGGGCGTCACAGAGGTAACCTGGGGACCAGTGGGTCAATTCAAGGCAACGATTCGTCATGCCCCCTTTGGCGTGGAGTTCTGGACGGGTGAAGAAAAGCAGGTTGTGTTCAATGGTCAAGGATTCCTTAACATCGAGCATTGGCGATCGAAAATTGACAAGCCACCGAGGGACGAGAACAGCACGGATCCGGAGCCAGCTGAGCCAGCGGAAGACGAGAGCACTTGGTGGGAGGAGAGCTTCGGCGGCAACACCGACTCCAAACCCAAGGGACCAGAGAGCGTGGCACTAGACATTAGCTTTCCAGGCTATGGTCACGTCTATGGGCTTGCAGAGCATGCTGGACCTCTGTCACTCAAGGAGACTCGTGGCGGCGACGGCAACTATGACCAACCATATCGGATGTACAACAGCGACATTTTCGAATACGAACTCGACAGCCCTATGACTCTGTATGGATCAATCCCCTTCATGCAAGCACACAAGAAAGATTCCACCGTTGGCGTGTTCTGGTTGAACGCCGCCGAGACCTGGGTGGACATCACGAAATCGAAGCACGACACCAATCCTCTCACCCTCGGCTTGACCGGCGGAGTCGTCGACACGCATACACATTGGATGTCGGAAAGCGGCCTTCTCGATGTCTTCGTCATGCTCGGCTCAACTCCGAAAGAACTGTCTAAATCCTACGGCGAACTGACTGGTTACACTGCAATGCCCGCCTCCTTCGCCATTGCCTACCACCAATGCCGCTGGAATTACGTCAGCGACGAGGACGTCAAAGATGTGGACCGCAAGTTCGATAAGTTCAACATTCCCTACGACGTCATCTGGCTGGACATTGAATACACCAACGAGAAGGCATACTTCACGTGGGATCCTTTAAACTTTCCGGATCCGATATCCATGGAGAAACAACTTGACGAGACTGAACGAAAACTCGTAGTCATTATCGACCCCCACATCAAAAACAAGGAAGGCTACCACGTTGCCGAAGAACTTAAAAGCAAAGGCCTGACCGTCAAAAACAAAGACAACAATATTTTCGAGGGTTGGTGCTGGCCGGGATCCTCCTACTGGATCGACGCCTTCAACCCGGCTGCTCGAAGCTGGTGGAAATCCCTCTTCACATACGACCGCTTCAAAGGCACCCAGTCTAATGTATGGCTGTGGAACGACATGAACGAACCATCCGTGTTCAATGGGCCTGAAATCACGATGCCACGTGACAACATCCATCACGGAAACTGGGAGCATAGAGATGTGCATAATCTCAACGGCATGACCTTCCACAACGCGACATACCACGCCCTCATCGAGCGCAAACGGGGCGAAACACCACACCGACCATTCGTGCTTACACGCTCATTCTACGCTGGCTCCCAACGCTCCGCGGCAATGTGGACGGGCGACAACCAAGCAAACTGGGAACACCTTGCGGCTTCAATTCCCATGATCCTGAACCAAGGTGTCAGCGGCTTCCCCTTCGCTGGTGCTGATATAGGCGGGTTTTTCGGCAACCCAAGCAAAGAACTCCAGACGAGATGGTATCAAGCTGGTGCTTTTTACCCGTTCATGCGTGGCCATGCGCATATCGACACGAGGAGGCGCGAACCGTACATGCTAGGGGAGCCGTATACAGGCGTCATGACTCAAGCACTGCGACTCCGCTACTCGCTGCTTCCGGCGTGGTATACTGCATTCCATGAGGCCGCCTCGGAAGGATATCCCATTGTTCGATCTCAGTATTTCGTACATCCAGGCGATGAGAAAGGCTTCACAATCGATGATCAGATGTATCTTGGCTCCACAGGCCTACTCGTGAAACCCGTCACGCAAGAGGGCGGTGAGAGCGTTGACGTTTACATTGCAGACGACGAAAATTATTACGACTACTTCGATTATACCGTCTACTCGGGCGGTGCGCAACGAACCCATACTGTTTCGGCGCCACTCGATAAAATCCCACTATTTATGCAGGGTGGCCACATTTTCCCGAGGAGGGATCGCCCGAGGAAAAGCTCAGGGTTGATGAAGTGGGATCCCTACACACTTGTCGTTGTTCTCGACAAGAAGGGAGAAAAGGCAGAAGGAACGCTCTATATGGATGACGGAGAGACTTTTGATCACCAGCTTGGAGCGTACACTTATAGGAACTTCTCATTTGAGAATGGTGAGCTAAAGAGCACGGATATTGGCATCAAAGGGACGAAGACTATCGCGTACCTTAAGACAGTGAAGGATGTGAGGGTTGAGAAGATCATCATCGTCAACGCTCCTGCTCCTTGGTCGTCAGTAGGAGAAGTCACAGTGACAGAGGACGGTGTACGGGGAAGCAGACAAGTCGAGCTGATCTACCACGCGCCAACTGCTGGAAAGGCTGCGTGGGCGGTGGTAAGGAATCCCGCGACACCAGTAGGTGTCGACTGGAGTATCTCCTTCCCTCAACCGTCGGAGTCGGCGGCCAAGGCAGAATTGTAGACGCTGAAATGTACAACAACGAAGAATAGACGATGTTCACGTCCACGAGTCATCCCTCATTTGTTACCTAGGCTCCGATTTGATTGAATTGACCGCGATGCCAACCGCATCAAAACTCCGAGGTGCAAACTCCCACTCTCGCCGCCGCCACGTTCCGCGTCGCTGCTCTTCGCTCCGTCCCGCTCAAGCCTCAGCAGTTCTGGTGCAATTCACCTGCATCACGGATCGAGATGACCACTCACAAGGTGGCGAGTCGTCCCTGTGACGGTCCTTGTCCCACCAATATCACAAGCCCTGCATGGACGTAGTGGTAAAGAGCCGTAGACATCGAAACCGCGATTGAGAGCTTCAATGGTGCAGAAGCCCGTCCTCCACGTGGTATGGCCTCTTTTGATGCGCTCCACCCCTGCGATGTGCCTGTAGTGAATCTAACCTGGCATAGAGATCTTAGCTGAGAGCAGAGGAAGCTCTCCAGCCATATTGCTAAGCTTACAAGCTACAATCTTGCTTCGATATAGGGCATAGATCTCAGTAGCCTCGCGAACCAAGGTGAAGAGGTGAACATCAGTGAAGCTCACACAGAAAGTTAGGAGCGGAGTTCGCGGAACGGCATGACCGCTTCCGCCAATCACATGTCTGGCCTGCGCGTCGACGGCTACGGAGCACTGGTTCCTGAAATCATTCCTCTTGCGTATTGTTGCTTGCACGTTGCCAGCCTGCAAAACGGGCCACGGCTGACTCAGTCTCTCTACTTTTCCTTCTAAGAGCCGCTCCCAAGATGTCGCCTTGAAGGTGTGTGTGCACAGTTCATTGCTGTCGGCTCTCAAGCTGCTCGTCGCGTCGTCGCTCGGTCTACTCTGCTTCGGGTATCGATCGACCTTCTTCGTAATCTTCTGCTGAGACTGCGTCGTGATGAAGGTCGAAGTAGACAATCATTCCTTAGCCCTTCCCTTCGACGCCGCTAGAATGCTGGGACTCCTCCAGTTAGTCGTCGACTACCTGGCTCCCATCTTGTAAGTTTGTCGGGATCCACAAGACCTTTTACAAGGATTGCAACAACACGGTGCTGACAGTAGACGCACAGTCTGGTGCTATCGCCGATCACATCTTACGCCGATCAAATCGCATCGATACACAGGAGGAAGACGAGCGATGGATTTTCTCTGGACATACCCTTGATCATGCTGGTGGCATCGATATTGAAGTGCGTGGCGAAGCCGCAGCACATGCTGCAGGATTTTGTGAGGAAGCTGACAATACCGCGCGACAGAGTGTTCTACTGGTTCGGCGCGTACTACGACAAATCGCTCCTGGCACAGGCCTCCCTCATGATTGTCGTCCAACTCATCCTGCTGAAAGTGGCGCTTGACAACAGGGCGCCGGCTGGAGAAAAAGGCGGCGTGGGTCATCAGCCGTTTCAGGGCTACGCGCACAACACCCCCGGGCACAAGGGCATGCTGTGGGATTTCTTGATGGAAGGGAGGAGGCCGTTTGGATTTTGGCAGTGGAATGCGACCAAACCGTGCGTCCGTCTGCAATCTATGAACGCTTGGCCTGGAGGAATTGCACACTGACCAATGCGCGGCGCCACAGATATTTCATCTTCCTCGGATACTTCGCCGGCACGCTCCTCTTC
Source organism: Phialophora macrospora (assembly GCA_000835435.1). Classification (NCBI taxonomy): domain Eukaryota; kingdom Fungi; phylum Ascomycota; class Eurotiomycetes; order Chaetothyriales; family Herpotrichiellaceae; genus Phialophora; species Phialophora macrospora. The sequence continues at coordinate 639,496 of KN846958.1, read as the reverse complement.
ATCCACGTCTTCCTGCCCTTCCTGTCGCGGACTCCCTTTTACATCACCCTTCTTGGCTATGTGGGCCTTGCTATCGAAGCCATCCTCCCCGTCCCGCAAATCCTCAAGAATCACCGTGCTCGCTCTTGCAAAGGCTTCCGCCTCTCCGTAATAATCAACTGGCTGGCCGGAGATGCCATGAAAATGAGTTACTTTTTCTTGAGCAAGGAGTTCATCCCTTGGCCGTTTCGCCTGTGCGGGATTTTCCAAGCGTGCTGTGACTCTTATTTGGGGGTGCAGTTTTGGATGTATGGGCAGGGGCCCGTCGGGATGCGAGAGGATATGGATATGAGTATGGGCAAGGCGGGCTTCCCTAGTTGAATACCTTCTCACCGGATCGAGACCTGGCGAATGCAGCAGGGTCAAACGACAGTCAGTTTGTTCTGGCTGCTTTTGCGCGCTGATATACGATCTACTTTGCATGCTGAAGCGAGAGATTTTCGTCATCTTGGCATGCACATGAATAGACTTTGGGCAAGGTAGTCCTCGCATTGAGAGAACGGTGCATACTTGGCGACATTCAGCAGAGAGTCCAGAAGCCGTAAGATGCTTGCATCGAGGCCGAGGCCGAGGCCTCGATCTCGGGCATGATTATGACGTTATGCTCGTATCGTCTGTCTGGCATCAGGCCACATCGCCACGAAACAATGCTGCAGCATGCTGGATCGAGCCTTTGGACTGCGTCCCCACGCTAAATTTGACCCTGGTTTTTGATATGAGTGAGGCTCGAATGGAAAAGGGTTCCTTGAGCCTCAACGTTCAGGCTGCTCCCTCAGCCCTACACCAAACACGGGTCGAGGACAGAATTCCACTACGCATTCGCATGTACCCGTGCCACTCCCCAGAGTTTTAGGATGTCACCTCAATCCTTGGATGTATTCTCAGCTCGTAAGGGGGCGACTGTCGAGTGAGCAACATGCACCTTGAATCGGCCATTGTCTTATGGCCGAAAGGCTGTTGAATGCGAATTGATGACCTGGTGGACCTGCTAAGGCTGCTGTCACCACTGCGTTGGCGTCCGACTGATGCAAGCCAAGATCCTGAAGCTCGGTTGTGGGCGGAACGAGCTCCTTTCCCTTCTGACGGACTGATGGGCCCTCGTATTCGTGGCTCGCGCCCAGTGATCTACCGCATGATGGTTTAAGCGACCAATGGCCATTGAGCGTGTCCCAAGGCCTCGTTGTCCCTAGGTCTTGAATCATGAATCTTGAATGCTTTGCATCCAGTGCTCGTATGCTATATCTGGGTTGTGGCTCAAGCCACGCAAGCTCCGAGAAATGGCCCAATGAGGGTGCACGACCGTACGCGTTCCTCTTCTTAGGTCCCTGATAACCTACCCAGTACTTTAATTCGGCTACACCTTACGATTGTGGTGAGATGCAAGTTCGCAGGCTTAAGGCAGCTGCGAACTGCAACGGGGCGCTGTACTCAGAAATCCTCTCAGCAGAGAATGATTATGGCCTCAACCTTTGCGAGCAGAGGAAGAAAGCAGTGAAATCCGCAAGATCAACCGAGTACAATCAGACGAATGCAGTCACAGCGCCTTCCCACACCAACCTTGGCTAGGAAAGCGCAAGAATTAGAAGGGTCCACTAGCAGCCACAGTCGCAATTCCCCAAGCGGTTGACATCGACCACGCGACGTGTTCCAAGGTCAATATCGACCTCGGGACGGCAACTCACACCTGGACGACTCTGCTTTCGGCTGCTCTAAATTGTAGCAAGCAGCAAGCAGACTTTCTCGAAATACAATGGCGTGCGGTATCCGACTCCACCGACGTACACATCACAGACACGTCCGAACGTTCATTTGGATGTTTTACAATCTCATTGTGCCGCCTCATTCCCCGAGGTTTTGAAGAGACGGGAAACCGCAAGACAGGGCAAAAACCCCCCATATCCTCCAACTTGGTCACACAGTCAACCAAAGGACCTGGTTACTTTCCTGTTGCATCCGATGACATCGGAAGAGGGGCTTAACCAGACAAGGGTTGTAACCGAAATCCCTACCAGCAACGTCGCCCGAAGAGTGCCAGGGAGGACATTGTTGGACCCCTGAGACGGCCATGCAAAGAGCTCACGGACAGCTCGAGCGTCGCACGCAGAATGTCAGCGTCAGTGATGGGTAATCGCAGCCGACAAAAGCATTGAAATATATCGCCACGACTGGAAAAACCGCAGCATCGGCTCTATCGAATCGAGTTCCGCCGCGCGATCCTTTTGACACGATGCCAGCCAGCACCCCAGATTGATATAGCATCTCGGCCGAAAGAAGACCCCAGATAAGTCATCATTGAGGGCTCTGATTAATACAGAGCGCTGGCGCGGACGGATTGATATCGACACGGGGGTGATGTTGGCGATGGCATCGTTTCGGTCACCCTCACTGCTGGAGGAGACTGGTTTCCTGACTCCCGCTGATGTAACTGGGATGGACGCGGAATGACGAGCGCAGCGGAACCGTTGAATGTGCAGGAAAGAACTCGAGCTCGTGGCAAGGCCAAGCTTTACTTTTGGTTAAGGTTATTACGGCTGATTGCCTTTGGTCTCGAACATCGGCGATCTTCTGGACGCGTGAGATCGTGACAGACAGCTCTGCAGTACTGCTACAATGTTTCTTCGTTGGTCAAGATTCCAGCGTCCGGTGTCTTCTGTTTCCCGCTAGTGTCCGCTTTCGATCTGTACTCGCATACCTTCCAAGGCTCACTAGTTGCGGAACGCCGGTACGATATATCAGTATCATGAGACGACTAAGCTGTCACATGTTTCATAAGCACGATTCGTAGGAGGAACCCGAGCTGCTCGTGAAGGGGAGACAAATGCGTTGTCCCTGCCTTTCGTGCGAACTGCGAGAGTCTCTACCTATGTGCCCGGGGGGGTGAGAGCGATGAGGTGAGTGAATACCGAGGCCTCACGATAAGAAAGTTGATGTTGTTGAAAGGGGCGGAATGACGTGTTTTGTGGAAGAAGCAGGCACGCAGGCCGAGTCCCTCGAACGCCTCAGCACAATGCTCCGGGCGCCGCTTGAACGTTCTGCCAGGCCCGAATCGGGCAATTTTTTCATGTTCCCCTCAGGCACAACTTCGACCCTCACAGGGTCCCCGACCTTCTCACCATGCCAGTCCTACGAATTCAATTCGTTGTTTCAATGCTCCAACGATGAGGCCCTCCGCCTTGTTCCTGCGTCGCCCTGTACCTCTTTCGCCTGCGACTGAGGCAACTTCCACCACGCCAGTCGTCTCGCTAAGTTCAGCTGCGTCCTTCCTGTCCTCCGTTCGCAGTCCGTGAACTCTACGTACACGAACCATGAGTAAGCGCTGATCGCACTGTCCCCTCGTGCGGACCCTCCAACTAGCCACTGAATTGCCCGTTCTCATGCTTCTTGCTCGTCCTTAGTCATTTTGAGACCCCGGTCAACGCTCGGCTGCTAACTCATTTAGTTTGACCAGGACGTTTTCCGATTGCAGGACTGCTTGGGAGTTGCAGGCTTCCGCCATGAACAGATCTGTGCGCTATTTTCTGGCGCTCTCCACCCGTGGATAACCACACCGCACATATTCCCGCAGCCGCAAACAAACATCCCCTTGGATGTCTCGTCTGACATGGCCGCGAACCTCTCCATCGTCGAAAAGCCCTATGACGCAACAAATCTCGTTTCAGAATAGCCAAAGCTGCAGCGTTACAGTCCGCCGTCCGATATCCGCGTGGGAAAATCCTCCAGGGACACACCACACGTCCTAATCGAGTTGCACCCCCAACCGTAAGCTGGCCGTCCTGACCAGACCGAGAAAGGCCACGCACTCGCGTCTAAAATCTGTGTCCGAACTATTGCCCGGCCACCACCCCCGATCTTTTGCCCACCCGTCAAGCTGGTGACCTCGTGTATATCCCAGGACATTTCTCCAACGATCCGTGCAGTGACATAACAGACGGAATTAACTTCACACGGCTCTGCGGAAATCGTGCAACACGAAGCGATACCTGTAATACACCACCACTCAGCCTTGACCGCTTGACTTCCGGCTCTATATCAATCATCAATAACCCGGCCCGGCGCATTGATTCATTTTCGCGTCTACTCTCTAACACTTAAGCGGATTCCTGATTAGGATCAGACGTGGTTGGCAACTTTTCTGTCGGCATAGCACCAAGACAAAAGTCCACACAAGAAACCGCAAGCTGCCGGTAATCACCGACGAGGACTCGCATCTACAACTCCTCGCGCGAATCCTCCGGCTTGCACGCAGCGCTATCCTGGTTTGCTTTCTACGGCATTGACCGTTGGCAATATTTCCAATTCGATCCCCACGCCTTCTCAATCCTGCCTCTCGGCCACGCATATACTTAGTCAGGCATATGTCAATCACGAGAGACTGAAACCAGACACTACGATTCGTCAACACGTTACCGCAATTTGACACTCGCGCCCATTACCAAATATTCACCTGACTCCGCATCTCTCCGACTCTCCGGTACATCCAACGAGCACCTTGCTTTCCCACTGCCATAATCACCTGCAGCTGCATGATCAACCAGGCAAAGCTCGTCCAAGAACATCCAGAGCAAAAGCTTGGACATTGATATCATCTTTTAAGTCTGAAGAGCCCGCTGCTTCGTCCGCGATCCTCAGGACCTCGATTCTCCCATAGAAACTCGCCTTTCGTGTCAAGATGCCCACTCGGATAAGTGGTGCCTGCAACGGGTGCCGTACGAAGAAACAAAAGGTGAGTTAGGACAAGCAAAAGCATCGACAACCCCAACTCCTTCATGCACACACCTACCTCTAGACCTGTCATGGAAGGTTGACTGGTGTGATGCTTGATTTATCGTCATCATTATGGATAACCACACGTGCAGAACTATGCTGACTTTGGTTCAATAGTGCAGTGGTGATCGGTGAGTTTGGCCTCTCCTACTTCCACGAGTCGGTTCAAACAAATGGTTTTTGCGAGAAGAGGGCGAAGCTTCCTTTTATATGCCCCAGGGTCCTGCTACCCCATATCGGCTCTCCAGCTATTGTTCGCGGGGTTGTCTACGTGGCTAAATCGTTTTGGCACAACGATTTGGGACAGGGCCAGATGCGATACCCCCTCCACCAATGGGATGTCGATATGACGCCTGTATCAGGAGAGCATTCGGCTGTTTGTTCATTGCTACGTGCACGGTCATCAATATTGGTATCATGACGGTAACTGATTCTTCTTGCTTAATAGATCTGGTTGCTCACAGTGTCACGCTGCCGGTATCCAATGTACCTGGCCCGAACAAAGAAAAAGGTAAGCCCAATCCAGCCTGAGAGCATCTTCCTTCCTCATTCAAGACCCCTCTCACCTTTGCTACTGATCCCGCATGGTCCTAACTCTCCATTTTAGAGGTCCCGCCAAGGGCTATATCGAAGGACTTGAGCATCGTCTCCACGAAGCCGAATCACTTCTCCTCGCACTGCTTCCTATCGTCTCGACAGAGCAATTAAGATGTGCCACCGACTCGTTAGCCGACGGTCCTTCAACCATCAACATCCCGGGGCTGAAAAATCGTGATTCGCAATCACCCGGTCCCCATGCGATGCGAAGTAGTCCCCCTGTCCTTAACAAGAAAACGGGCATTGAGTACTGGGAATCGTTCCCTCTCGACACAGTCGAAAATATCCGCAAATGGCAGGACGACTGTGCCGTGCACTCCGGCGCCGCCAATGGACAGACCCAATCATTCAGGAACTCGATTGACGACTCCCACTCACATACACATATTCTCGCCGCCCTGAATCACGCCGCCAGCCACTCGCGACCCGCCTCAGTGGACCTCTCTCGACATGGCCATGGCCATCATCACTCACATTCACAGTCTGCCCCTTTCCGATCCATGAGCAGTGACTCTTACCGCTCCGGCACCAGCACCCCCATACACATGCCTCAACACTCCCTCTCCCAATCATCTCTCTCCACCACATCAGGCACCCAACAATCAAATCAGCCGCAGACGTCAACGCCGAATTGGCAATCCCTCACTCTCTTCTCACCTAACACCACCACAAGCTCTCCTAACGTTACATCAAGCCCGACAGCTACGAATGGGGGTATCGGTGCCGAAGCATTATTACTGCAGAGTTTCGCCGACTCGACCTGGGCACAGGCGCAGACAATGAATAGCGGAATGGGTATGGGTGGGATGGGAAATGGCATATCCGTTGAAAGTGGGCCCATGGAGGTGGACACCGGGTTTTTTACGAATGACATGCAGAGGCGGTTGTTTTGGTAGTTCATATTGACAAATTATGACATGGGACGGTGCGTTTGGGACTTCGCTCTTTCAGCGACACGGAGATGGCGAACTGGAGTTTAGGCCAAAGCGGGCCATGGGCGTACCTCTGCTACGTGCTTTCGCAAGCAATAGCAGCTAAGGGTCGATTCGAACTAGGGAACACGCCACCAGGTCACACAATGTGGATCAGCCGTCAAACTCCATCTCACGCTTAGACAATAAGTGTTAATAATCCATCTGCCTCTGTGACTGTGCATGAGTACATAGATTAAGTGAACCATGGAGGAACTTACCACACAGTCATTGAGCGTTACACACGCCACGCGCAGCACGAATGGCCGAGGAAAGGTGTTCCGATAACCGGATGAGAGACGACCAGCAAGCCCCGACAAAGGGAGTCGCTTTTCGAAGCCAACACGATACCACTTTCGGGTTATCAATCAGTAAATCCGAAGCAACCTGCGTGGACTTGTCGATCGCGGCAATGATGAGAAGTTGTGACCGGCCCGTCTCCTGCGGCGCAAAGGAACAGGAAAGGGAACAGACTGTGCTGGAAAAGGGTGAACCAAGTGTTGAGCCCGGCCTTGTTAGTCTCTTTTTCGAGCAGACTCGCAGATATTGCTACAGACAAGTTGGGTGAAGAAATAAATACCTAGGAGAGAAGGCCGGATCGGGCAAGATATTCTTGTAAACATGGTTAGCACCTCAGAACAACAGTCTAAGTATCCCCGTGACTCATACCGCTGGACATCAGCTTTCCATCTTAGATTGTGTTAATCTATGCTCTCACACTAGAAACTTGTACCTGTTCCTCTGGAGAGAGAGAGAGTAGGTAGCATCCCGTCGTTAGAACGATCATCGCACATATCATGTATCTCCGAGCAGCGCACGTCGAGAAGGATGTTGCCGTCCTGCAACAGCTCATCCGAGATAACCCCTTGGGTATTCTCACGACGGCCATCCGATCCGAGAATGCGCCCTTTATCCAATGCAGCCACATCCCCTTCTTGTTGGACACGCCCGACACCAACGAGGGTGCCCATGGAATTCTACGCGGGCATATGGCCAAACAAAACCCGCAGGCCAAAGTTCTCATGGAATGCATCAACCAGTGAGGTGGAGGTGGAAAGGGCAGCAGCACGACCCTCGACCTCCCCGACGAGGTCTTGGTCCTCTTCACCGGCCCGCACCACCATTACGTGACTCCCCAGTTCTACACGGCCACGAAGCCCCAGACGGGCAAAGTGGTCCCCACCTGGAATTACGCGGCCGTGCAGGTGTACGGCAAGATTCGCGTCTACTGCGACTCCAAGGCCGACGAGACAGGAGCGTTCCTGCAGCGCCAGATCAGTGATCTGTCACGGTATGCCGAGTCGGCGATCATGGCGTATTCGTCGCCCTGGGGCGTGGCGGACGCACCGGCCCCGTATATTGAGATGCTGAAGAAAAACATCATCGGCATTGAGATCCGCATTGACAGGCTGGAGGGGAAGTTCAAGATGAGTCAGGAGCTGGGCAAGGCGGATCGAGACGGGGTGGTCAACGGGTTCATGGACCTGGGGACTGATCTGGGTCTTGGGATGGCGAAGGCTGTCAAGGAACGGGGCGACAAGAAGGATTCCGAGGGATGATCTCTCCCAGATGTTGGGGAGATCACAGTAGTGACTTTGAATGATTCACTTGCTCTCTCTCTCTCTCTCTCTCTCTCTCTCTCTCTCTCTCTCTCTCTCCCTCCCCAAAATGTCAAGGAGATTGACAGTGACTTCAGATCATTTTGGCAAGAGCATTTTAGTCGCTTGAAGCGTCTGCCTCAAGCAAACTGCTCGGCGAATGAGCGACCGAAAGTCGGCAGATTAATATCTGAGGGTGTTTATCCAATACCACAGAAGAAGAAGAAACGAAGGATCTCTGCTTTCCCCAACATCTGTGACTCCTGCCCTCGATCGAGTAACCACCAAGGGGCTTTACCTGCGATTTGTTCTATCTCGAAAGGAAAGAATTCTCTATTTCTCAAGTCTCTGCGACTAGAATGCTTTCAGGTGTCACCACGTTTCCCGACCTGTTCCCACCTTGAAGGTAATTGAAAGCCCATGCCACCCACATCCCCGAGTCCGGATCATACTGGACACACTTTGTAGATCCGAGGCAGATATGTTTCACACATTGTCCAGCTGGAACATGGATGACGCTTGTCAGTATTGGTAAATCAGCTCGGGACAGAGATCATGATTCGACGTGCGGCTAGAAGATTCAGGTATATTCCTTTTAATACACATCAGTCGGTCTGACGCTCCTGGTTAATAGAGCTCAAAGGACATGGACAAAACAAACCGGCCGACGCCGACTTCCATTTTTTTTGTCAATGCTTCTCAACGTGATTTCGATTTCGTTCAAGCTTGCCGGTGACCCTCGTCTAATGAAATGCGTCCCAGCCAGGTATAGCCACGGCAGCACAAATGGAGGGATATCGCCATGAGTGAGGTCGATTGTCTCGGTGTTATTGTATTTCTCAGCGACTTTCAGCATGACGCCGGCTACATCGTCATACACAGTCAATGCCTCTTGACGCAAGGTCGACTTCTCGTTTGAAAGATAAGGCGAGTATAAGACCAGAAGGGCACTGCTGTCATTGTCAATGGATCTTCATAGCAATATTAGGTAGGTCCTTGTCTCCCTAGCCAGAAAGAGATGGCCGTCTGGTAAACATATCATCGAATATGTGGTTCCCGAGCAGGACTCTGCATAGGTCACCAATGCACGGAGCGTTCGGTCAAGCTGTGTTGATTCCTCCTGCTGGAGGGGGAGAGCGGACAGGAATATCTTTGACGTGCCGGAAGACGCGACTGAGAAGGTAACTTGCCTGTAGGATACGACACTGGCGCAGCGGCCAAGCGTCTCCGGCGGTGTTGCCAACGTCGCAAGTTCTTCTATATCCTACTCTTCTTCTGCTCCCTCCCAGTCATTATGCTGACATGGGAGGGTGGCATTGATGTCTGGCTCTGATGTCGACAGCCTTCGATCTAACATTCCGATACTCGCGATCCTGAGAAGAAGAGTGTCCTTGCTAGTGACAACCTTGGTCGAACAAGGGGCGCCTGAGGGTGTTTCGAAGCTTGGCATGAGCCTACCGAGTATTTCCCCCTCGACCATGCAAGAGGACTATAGCTTGATCGCAGTGAAGTCTCATTTACTGAGGTTATAATTATCTCTCAACATCTCAAATTGGAACCCTAGCGGGCAGTTGGACTCCCCGTCATTCGTCTGTCGAGAAACACCACTCTTACAGCCTTCGCAGAACTCTCTCTTAGGATATGCAGTATTATTCCTCCTCTTGAGGCGTAGCGTTGCTGCCTCACTTGAACGCCCGCCCCTCGATGGTCTTGAGAAGGAGCCGACTCTCGAATCCGTCCAATCCCTGGGTTGCCGGCCCTGGTGGCCATGATCTCGCGGTCCGGTGTTGTATCCGGAGCTCGAGTCGCTTTGAGGTATGCTGAAGTCCTTTCGTTCGATGTGGTTCTCTTTCTGGGTAGGTTCTAGGCGTATTATAAATACAGTGGAAGAGGGTCCAAATCCCGAGCTCGAAACGAGTGTTATCTGCTCTGGTGCGTTTGCTATGGCCATTTCAGTGATCCCGAACTTTGGCATCTCTCAGTGAGCTGCGCGCGGACGGTCTGGGTCGACAATGTAGCTGGACTCGTGGAGAGTGAGAGTTCCGCATCACCTTGGCCTCTGACTGATAGAGTATGAACACCTTTAGATCTATGAGCCTTCGCTCCAACCATAGCGGTGTCCGCAGCTATCGACGTGACTTCGTGCGTTCCGTTAACCTGCTCAAGGTTGTCTTCCTGCATCCGTGAATAGAACTTCTTGTCACCGACTGAGCCGCTGCGTAAGGGTGAAAGCTCCCAGCCTCCCTCTAAATGAGTACGACCACCGTCGAGTCAGGAGGCCGATCTTCACAGCCTCGTGCGAAGATCACATGACAATGTCAGTGACTGGTGTAATATATTGTTTCTGCCAAATATTCTCCCACAATTCCTCGCTGGTTAAGATCAAACTAGCACCGGCTAGCAGGCGTGCCAGTGACGAATTGTGTCGCCAAACCCACGATTCGAATCCCAACAGCAACAACCTCGCCAACCTCCGTATCCGTACCGTTCGACACAAACAATAAACTCCGTTTGCCTACTTGACAGGATTAGTCAAATCGGCGGCGTCAAAGTGATGCCGCGAGATGGGGAGTAGACCGGCTGGTTCGCCACAACCGGATATAGCCCAATCAAAGAGTGAGAAGCTCTTATGGAAACTCGAAACAACTTCTTCGCAGAAGAGGTTGTAGTAGAGTTTTTGTCGTTTGTCAATCCTACCGAATTCTTTTCGCTCTCAAATACGTGGAGGAAGAATGTGGGCTGTCTCTCCCTTCACTTCCCGCCAAGATATCTCTTCGTGAAGGAAGGCTGGTTAGTGTGCGTATCCGAGTACAAGTTCTGAGAATGCTGCTCAGGACGTACACTCTTGAATCTTAAGACCCAGAACTCGCAGGCAGGTCTTGATTCTCAGTGCGGGAGTGTGACATGGCGTGATACTCCAAAGCGATGGGCGCCTTTCAACGCCCTCGTCCTCATGTAAAGGAACTCGCGATCTTGCTCCGAGCCCGAATCTTCGGTCCGTAAAGCACCAGCACCCAAGGGACCAGGGTTAAAGCCAGGCCAATGCCACCCAGCAGACTGCTTGCAGCTTGGAATCCTAAGTTCGTGAATAACTGATTCGTGACCAGCGGGAAGGAGCCGCCTAGGAAGTTCCGGCAGAGACCTGAGGCCGCTAGCGCCGAGCTTGCGTAGATGTGATAGCAGTCCGCGGTGTAGTTGAAGACTGCCAAGAATATGCTGAAGATGCCCATGGTTGCCACTCCCACAGCTATGGTTGGAACAATCCAATGGATAGATGAATAGCATGTCCAGCCGAACCAAAACAAGCCGATAGGCATAAGCGCTGATTCAATGCAGGTAAACATGAGCCGTCCCTCTGGACTACCGTTGACCTTGGTAGGGTAATGCCGAGCAGCCCATTTTTCCTGCCAGATGCTCAGAATGGTAGATATGATAGCTCCGACGCACATTGACGTGAATACCAGTCCAGTCTGCTCGAGAGAAAAGCCATAGTTGACTTCGAACACAAGAGGGACGGATCCGAATTGTAGATAAAGCACTGCCCACGAGAATGCGATCCATAGACTGAACCAGAAGACCACAGGCTCGGTGAACAGCATCGTTATCGGCCTGTAGAGAGAGACGATGATCATCCTGCCCAGCGATGCTCTCTCTTCGTCTGCTTGGACCTTCCATCGGATGCGACAAGTTCTGTTCATTGCTTTCTCGGGGTCTATGCGGTCCACCTCCATGCCCAGGGCTCCAGCCTCTTCAAGCTTTTCATACCACTTGTTCAGCATCTTTGCCTTGCGACTCAGGATTATGCTGCCGCGGGTCTCTTTGAAGAACAGCGTCACCAACGTGACCAACGAGCCACTGGTGATTACCTGGATCCAGAATACCCACCGCCACAGGAGATGCTGTGCAACGAAACCGCTCACCAATGGACCGAGACCGGTCCCGAAGAGTGTGGCGCCAGTGAAGAGCACCATTGCCCAGTTGCGATCGGCGGAAGCCCAGATATCGGCCAGAATGCCGCCAACCATGGTTGAAAAGGTAGATCCTCCGACCCCGAGGAAGAACCTGGCCAACAACATGCCTGCGAATGAGTCCGTCACTGCACAACATATCTGACATATAACGAAAAGGAGGCCGGTGGCAACGAAAACAGGTCTTCTGCCGTTGATCTCCGAGAACGGCGCCAGTATCATCGGCGCCACTCCAAAGCCTGCTGTGAAGATCGTAATGCCAACCTTGTACGCCACAGCAGAGATGCCCCATTTCCTCGTCAGTTGAAGGGTTGGCGAGGCGTAAGAGCCCGCCGAATATGCAGCTGCGATGTTCACCGAGCAGGATAGATATGTCATGAGTTTCTTCCGCGTCACCGACCATGTAAGAGGGTTGTCGTAGTCCTTGAGGTTCGGGCATGGTGGCAACTTAGCCTTGCTGTCGGGTGGGAGGACTGGCGTCAGTGGGACGTCTGTTTCGAACGTCAAGTAACGGTACTCGATGTCGTCGGCCTCGGGTGACCCGGGTGTTGGTTTCGAGACTGGTACTTCGGCCTCCTCGACATTCTTGGCTGCCACCTCCAGGGCGCCATCCTCGGCTAGCGGTATCATAACATTCCTGTCCGATGCCACAGCATTCGCGGGTGGCGTATGGCTCTGACGCATTGCAAGTTATACCTGAATGCTTCTTCTGACACGGACGCCACCAAGATTTCGTGTTGGGCAAGTGGAATGAGGCCGCTCATCTCATAAAGTAGTCTTGGCTGGCAGGAAACAAGGGCAGCCAGCGGACTTGCAATAATCTAACAGTTACAAAAGGTTCAACATTGGCTTTAGTGGTATATCCGATCGACAGCTGCTGGAGCTGGCTAGTATTAGCTCGTCCATCTCCCCGCGGTGGTCTTCCGCATATGCGGAGACCTTACCGAGGTGAAAAGGCGGCATGAGGACGGGGAGAAGAAGCAGACTCCGGAGAGAAGCTGATCAATCCTGCGCGTATGCGGACTTGGGGATTTCTAAATACAGTATATTGCAACGTCGACAGCCCTGGACACGCGAGGCTGGTGAAGTTGGACGGCCATCGCAATGGGATGTGGCTGGAAGAAAAAGAGTCGGGGAGAGACAGCTCCGGCCGGACTCAATATCCGCCTACGCGGCTTTGAAAAGTCCCGGTGATTATCTTATCGGCGCGTATCCAACCCTGGGGCACGACGCGTCGCACACAGCACAAAAGATGTTGCGTGCTCCTGTCGCCAGAGAAACATGGGCTTGTCATGCTCCACGCGAGATTTGAGCTCTAACAAACCCAAGGTTGATACGGATGCAAATCTCAGCTCATCGACTACGAGTATGAGCGACGGGTACTCGATCATGCACATTTTCAACTGGTGGTGATGTAAGAGTCCGCAAAACGTCATGATATCACATCACGAACGATTCACTGTTGCCCTTGCTGAAATTGACTGGCAAGATCCGAGAGCTTCTTAAAGCGCTCTCGCCGAATCTTTCTTCTACAATGAATCCGATACTTGCACATTAATCATATGTTGTAACGCAGATTGCAGATGTCGTGCTTGTCAATTTGAGAAGAGACCGTGCCCAAAGTTCAAACACACTCACCAAAGATGGCCTTGAAACCGGCGAGCTCATCCAAGGAGATGATGAAGAACAAAAGCGGTGAGAATCGTCGTTCTGGTGCTCGTCGAACGTCGCTAACCCACATCAGTGGCCGGTGGCCCGCTGGGCATGCATTCGAAGGATCCTCCGGTCGGCTTTTACCGCGACGGGTACTGCAGGACAGGTCCCGAAGACAAGGGCAATCACTCGATAGCAGCAACAGTAAACCAAGAGTTCCTGGATTTCACAAACGGAAGAGGGAACAACTTGAGAGAAGCGGGTGTCAAGGACGGAATGAAGTGGTGTCTCTGCGCCCACCGATGGAAAGAAGCCTTTGACGCTGCGCAAAAGGGACAATTGTCACAATCGGCGGTGCCAAAGGTGGCTTTGTATGCTTCCCACGAGGGCGCTTTGAAGGAAGTGAAGTACGGGGATTTGAGCAAATATTCTACTGGTGGAGAAGCGGCGCACGAGGGAAGGAGTAACAGACAAGGCGCCCATACAGACCCGGAGCAGCCCTCGCATGGCCTTGCAAAGGAGTCAAGTGAATTGGGGGGCCAGTCGCAACCCAAGAAGACTGGAGGATAGACGATCCGTCCTGACACATGGCGGTGGTCGAAGGGGGTGGGTTGAGTGTGAGGTGAGGGTGAAGGAATGGCGAATGTGGATCTGGGCCTGCGTCTTGTGCAGAGGTGCTCCGGCGTAATTCTCTAGGCCGAGGTGCGACATCCGCCATGTCAAATCAATCATCATATGCCTTGCATGCGATACTGCCTCATCACATTTGCCGTTGCTCACTCTCTCAACTGGATATCACTTTTAATATATTTTAGGTTCTATTGGTGACGAACTAGACTCTCTCAGTGACCTCAGCTCTAACGCAACGATAGTTCCCTCTTCCCGGCCTCATTTCGCAATCGTCTCAACATCTCACGCGACCCTTGGATTTCCGCCTTCTCCGCACCTCATTTCGGCAGAGATCCAGTGACGATATCTATGCCTCCCATGCATTGAGAGGTACCTAGGACGATATCTATATCGACAGCCTGTTAGGGTGAGGGGCTCAACAGGCGCCATGTCCGACTCCGTGGGTATGTAGTCAACCTCCCCTTGCGGACCCTACTATCATCCGTCGGTCTGACACTTTCCGACATAGACCGCGTGTTTGTCCACGCTCTAGCCACAGTCCGACGATTACCACGCACCGGCTCTTCACGGCCACCTCCTTCAGCCCGCTTACGCCTCTATGGGCTCTACAAGCAGTCTATGGAAGGAGATGTGGAATCTATCCTCCCTCGACCGACGCTACCCTCCGTTTCTCCAGATCCGAACAACTCAAAGTCAAATAATGTCCACCGATATGCCTCCCGAGACTTGAGGGTACGAGAAGCCGAGGCCGAAATAGAGAAATGGGACGCATGGCACGCTTGCGCCGGCATGAGCCGCACGGAAGCCAAACGACGGTACATCAGCACCCTGATAGAGACAATGAAGGAATACGCCAGCGGTACACAAGAATCACGCGAACTGGTGGCGGAATTAGAGTTCGTCTGGAATCAAATCAAGAGCCAGAGCGGTAGCTCAGAGGGTGAAGACGCAGACTCACCAACCCGACGGCTAGAACGCGCCGGCCTGAAACAAATGACCAGCTTTGGGAGTACACCTCCCGGTCAAAGCGCCGGAGGTGAAAGTTTGAGTAGGTTGAACTCGGATCCGAATCGACTCAGGGTGTTATCACCTGTATCACAGCGGGATTCCGAGGATATAGTGGAAGGCGAGGAAGTGGATCCCGCCACCGGCGCTCTGGTCGGGCCGCTTTCATCGTCAAGGCCTGTGTCTTCTGACACGGACTGGAAGAGCCGCATTGATTCTCACCTCCGACATCTATCGACCGAGGTCGCGGCACTGCGTGAACAGCTGTCGCAAAATAACCTCCTTTCCTCGTCATCATTAGACGGGACCTTTACATCCCGGCGGAGACGGATGCTGCACCGAATGTCAACCTGGATCAAATGGCTCGCATGGGTGCTCGTTCGTCAAGTAATCGTTGACGCCGGCTTCGTCTGTCTTCTCATCCTCTATGCCAGAGTAAAGGGAAAAAAGGATCGCAGAGTGGAAGATTGGGCCCGACGGCGGTACAAGGACGCGACAAGATTCCTTGCTGAGATGAATGGCTGGCTGAGAGGGGCGATATCCGCGGTACGGATACCCGGGCTGAAGTCTTGAATTGCACACTAAGAGTGAGACACAGAGCAGTCTCTTTCTGGTCCTGGCCTCTAGGGATCCAGCACGTCTTCAGACCGTCGGGCAAGACTTTCTCTCCCATTATACGGCAGAAACGGCCGACGTGTTCGGGGCTGGGGCCGAGCTGAATGGCGGACTTTGAGAATTTCAGCCAGCGCATACGGCCGACCCGATCCGCGCCAGGAGCAGAGGCGCACCGCGTCAGGCAGAAGCTCGAGTTGAATCGTACTCCGCTTCCTGCATACTCGGGCGGAGAGCAATTTCCTCACCACAATCTTCAACCTGTGCCCCAGTGGTCGCTACACCGAGACGTAATCGAGGACAGACTGACTCTGCAAAGACGTGTCAAATGCGCATCAGCTTGTTTCCCTCATGGTTATACTAAGCTCAGGTCTGGGTCTGGGGCCTTGGCCGTCGTCGAACCACCCACATGCGAATCTCTATGAAAAGGTCACGATTTGGAAGAAAAAAATCACAGGGTATCTATGTATGGTCACATGATGATGAAACGCCGAAATGTACAAGGCACACAAGAAACTCATGGGCTTAGATATTTTCAGATCTCTCGAGGAAACGAGCGCCATAATGACTAGAAGTACCTGAGTGGGAGTGCGAGTGCTCCATTGTTCCACCTCTACCGAGCATATCTAAACCTATAGTATTCTTCACTATTCCTGTATACTGGATACGGTGTGCACGTTACGATATCCGAATCACACTCATCAAGCCTTACTCGGAATCCTAAACCCACCACTCAGCATATTCTCCCAGACTCCTATGGGATCATACCGCCGCTGCACGTCCCTCACCTGGTCCAATATCCGGCGTGTATGCTCCTTCTCCCCACGAGTAAGCAGCCCCCACACGTCTTGGCCCTTGGCCGCGTAATTGCCGTATCGGAACGGGTGCAGTGCGTTGTTGGACGACCGGGCTAGATGTTCGGCCTGCGCGAGGATACCGTCCATCAGGGCGGTATACCGGGCTGAGTGGCCGGAGTGGAGGTAGTGTGCTTCGAGGGAGAGGACTGCGCCAAATCATTGTTACAGTCAGATCAAAATCGAAATCAGATTAGATTGGATCGCATCGCATCAGACGTGCATCAGACGTGTTTAGCTCAGGCTAGCTCAAGCAAGCTCAAGCCAGCCCAATACTTATTGTGGGGGGGATTGATATCGAGATAAACAATGTCAATATAGGTTTTGGGCATGGGTCGGTCGGGCATGGCATGGCATGAATCACAGCAAGGGCCAGGCACACGAAACAGGGTTCATACATACGTATCAGAGCCTCGGCCTCGTCCTCTAGGAGCATAAGGTTTCTTGGCCCCTGTGCCTGCGCCTGCGCCTGTGCTAGTCCTTGGCCTTGTCCTTGATGTTCTGCTTGAGCCTGATCTCTCGCATACCGCAGATGAGGCAGCGTCAGAGGCTGGACGAGCAGCCCCGCTTGGAGGACGGGTTCGCCGCGTACAAAGGCTTCGTCTTGCAGACTCGTCGTGACGAGGTCCGTGATGCGTGCGAGGAGGATGGCATCATTCCGCACGGTCATGGTAGTTTTGTAGACTCTGCAGCACACACGCAAGTCAGGGTTATTACTTAAGATCAGACTCATTTCACTCTCGGCAAGCTTAACGCGTGATATGCCATGATTCCTTGCCGAGGCTGACCGTGAAAAAAAAACACGAAACAAGTTGGAAGAGGTGCTAAAACTTACCGGAACCCATAGGGGTTGCTCATTTCGACGAGCTGGGCGACGTCGCTCATGCTGGATCTCCACGTCGAGGTGGAGAGTGTGGGAATGTCGAAAAAGGATTGCCATAGCTGTGGGAACTTCTCGTCTGTGGCAACATCTGGTTGCTCCTCGAGCGGAATTAATCTCGTTAGCATGAGCATATACACTGTGTTGTTATGCTCAGGGTTATTTAGCGTGGTGTCGAAGCCAACTGAAAGGTCTGCCGACGCGGAGTTGAGATCCAGGTGGGCGTTCTGTGTGAAATTCGAGAGCGCGTCGAGGACAGCGGGGAGGTGCTCATGGGCGTACTGCAGGAGCGAGACGCGGAGGAGCCCATGAGTCGGGAATGTCTTGATGCGGAAGCTGATGGCGATGCCGAAGTTGTTGGCCCCTCCTTTCAGGCAGGCTAATAGATCAGAGTGCGTTGATGCGGACGCGGTGACGATGGTGCCGTTTGCGAGGACGACCTGGTAACAATGGGGGAGCGTAAGTATATCAATGATTGAGGCTGAGAGACAAGCCTCGATGCAAGGCCGAATGAGCACTCGGGATACATCTCACCTCGATCGAATCGACAGAATCCGCGCCCCAACCACAAAGGCTTGAGAATAAGGATATCCCGCCTTTGTCAACCTTGTCAGCGCCGTGGCCTGTCATCGGGTGTATGAACGGTCGCATACCACCGAGCAAGTACCCGCCTACGCCGACTGATGCAGCTCTCCCACCAGCAACTGTTAAGCCCCACGGATCAAGGGCTCGGTAGACGTCGAGCCAACGCGCTCCAGTTCCGACATCCACATAAGATCGATCAGAGGCTAGCGACACAGAATCCAGCGCAGAAAGATCCAGTGTGATCCCGTCATCGATGTTCGAGGCGCCAAACGCTGTTGCATGTCCGCCGCTCGAGACGGCGAATTTCACATCGTCACCAAACTCGACGAGCTGCGAGACCAGAGTGCCGACTTCCTCACTGGTTGTGGGTGATATGCGACACGACGGCGTGAAGTCCGCTTGGTTGGACGCCCAGTACCGGGCCTGTTGAGACTGATACCCTTTATCGGCAGGAAACATGACTACAGACGAGAAGCGTGATGCCAGGGTGTGGCACTGTAAACTCGTTTCAACAACCTCTCTACGAGGAAAGGAGAGTGAAACCTACTGCTTGAATGGCTGCATCATTTGGAGAGCTTGTCAATGGATATTGTCCCGCTTGTGCCACGCAGACAAGTGTAAAGATGGCAATGGTGGATATGAAGTTTGGGGCAGCATGATTCCAGACGAGATACATGTAGTTCTCATGAATGAAAGTGATGGTAGAAGGAGGAGAGTAGTATCTTGACGAGCCAACAATGGAAGTTGCTGATAAGCATTGGCCGATCCGCTGCAGCGCTGGCTTGGCAGGAATCAATGGGGACTCGGTTTCGACTACTCTTGGGCACTGAGGGAGATCGAGAGGAGAGAGTGAGCGACTGGCTATAAGGTCAATTCAGTATTGACTGTGCAGCTAAGTACACTGGCCATGTCAGCGATGGTGCCAATGCAGGTGATGGTGACTTTATCGGTCGAGCCCGCGATGTTGATGGCATCCATTCGGTGAGAGGGAATTGTTGTAGTTGGCGAATAGAAGGAAACTCAAACATCGTTTGACAGAAGGAGGATGTGGATGCCATTCAATTTACTTGATTGCCGGGGAGATGAGCCGACCCTTCAAGTACGGTCATCCTGGCGGACGACAGAGATGCCTTGTCGATGTACGGAAGAGAGTAGACCAAGCATTGTGCTAGTCGATCTTTCCAAGACAACACGCGCTAGGCCTGCCATATCATTCATCGTCGTCGCTATCGAATATTCTCCTTGCCCTCTTCCTGCTTCTGGCGTTCAACTTCTCGGAAACCTCTGTCTCCTTCCTCATTGTCGGTATATTTCGAGAAGCCGGCACAGAGTCATTCTGAGCTTTGTCAGGCTGAGTCTTCCTTCCCTTCTTGACTGAGACCAAATCCTCGAGATCGGGTAAGTCATCGTCCATAGCATCGTAGTCAATACTCTCTTGGGAGACGAAGAAGCATTTAGTCACTCCGGCGTCCTGCTTGGCAGCGAAAGCCGGCGACACTGGTGACTGCAGGGAAGCGAGAGAAGAAAGATCATCTTCGAGCCCCCTTGCAGCCCCTTGAGGTCTCGACTGTCTCCGTGGCACAGAGGATAGGGCGGGTTCGCCATCCTTGTCGTCATCGTCGATGAAACTGTCATTGCCATCGTATTCTCCCACAGAGCTACTTCGCAGGGTGCCACTAGACGCGCCGGCGAAGCTGAAAGAGGTGAGCTTCGCTTTTGACTTCAATAGAGAAAGTTCATAGTCTGAGTCAGCTACGGCCCCTTCGAAAGTAGCCGTCGTGGCGGGCGAAAGGCGAGACTTCGCTCTCTTCTTTTTCGCAGATGACTTGGTTGACCTTGTCTGCTCCACTTCCGAGTCCACACATAGATCATCGTCGTCGATCTCTTCGCACTTTGTTGGACGATCCCAGTCCCTGTCAGAGACGTTGATTGCTTTGTAGGCCCTCACCACGCTTTTGGTCTTCTTTGAGTGCTTGACCGAGCATGTCCTTCCAAGTCGTCGCTGCTGCTCTGGATAAGCATCAAATCGGACAAATTGAATGTACTCATCCTCGGACCCAGCTAGCCGAACATAGCGGTCTTCGAGCTGTTGCGTTTCAGTTTCCGACAACAGTAGATCTTTCAATGAAGGCAATACAGCCGCTTGGTCATCTCTCTCAGGTCTTGGTGTTGTTGTCGCCTTTGGCTTTGGCTTTGATTTTTTGTTACCATCCCCCAGAAACGAAAAGCCCGTCTCGACACCATCCGGCATGTGGAACTTCTTTGGCGGCCTTTTGGCTTTCGTCCCTCTTCTTCGTGTTGGCTCGACAGAGCCTGGCTGGGTGTTCTCAATGGGTATCTCAACAACTCTCTTGTCGACCTCGGGCGCAATCTCCTTGGGCACAATCCGCGGAGACAGTTCGTCGTGGAAATTGAACTCCTTGCCACTTGCGATCTTGACCTGCATCTTCTGATAGTTATCTTCGGATTGCGCAAAGTCTTGTTCTTCCTTGCCACGCATCATGAGCAGCACGATGTTTCCAGAGCGTTTGCGGCCGGTACGGCCCATGCGCTGGAGCATTCGGATCGGCGATTTGGAGCAATCGTAACATACAATCAGGTCGACTTCTCCAATGTCAAGACCCTCTTCTCCGATCGATGTTGCCACAATAGTGTTGTACACCCCTGCCTTGAATTTTTGGATGATTTCGAGTTGAGTTTTTTGGTTCATGCCTTCTGAACCACCTTTCGTACCGGACTGACCAACAAACACATGGGCCCGAATCATTGGACCATGGCGGTTGAGGACCCTAACGATCTCCTCTGCACTGTCGCGATAATGTGCGAACACCATGATTCTAGTATTCGTAGGCTCGGAATTCAGGCGAGCACTCCCCTCGCCGGCGTTCATGAAGTGGTTGAGCACAACCGTCTTCAGGTAGCTCAGTTTCGGATGCCCCTCAAAGTCGGGATCATTTATCCACAACGCTAGTCGGTTCATCATCTTCTTGAAATTCTCGTCGTTGGTGATTTGTTTGGCAGTCTTTCCATTACCGGCTTCTTGGACGAACATTTTCATTTTGTGGTAGAACGGCCCAATTCCATGGTACTTCAGCAGTTCAATATTATGAGCCAAGCTCATTAACACGGTGGAGATAGCCTTGATCATGCCTTTGACTGGTTGGGAGGCCCTGCGGCCTGCTTCGGACGCCTGCCACTTGTCCCAGGACATCTTTAGACCGAAGAGTGTGATCCTGGTAGGATCCTTCCCCCAAGCAGCCCCTTGAGAGTGCAGCTTGTTCAAGAGCGGTTGAAGAGTTGCCGAGAGCAGCTCCAGAACCATCGTTATCTCCTCTGAACTATCGAAAACCTCGGTTTGGATGTTCCGACTGTGGACAAAATCCCGAATGTCAAGCGAGTCCTCGGTCCTGATCTCGACTCTAGCGATCCCCAGACCATCAATGACTTCCTGCACTGTCTCGACGTCCTTGCCAGGAGTTGCTGTAAGGGCCAGAACGCGAAAACTAGAATTAAATCTTCTTAGGAACTTGACGACTTCCACGTACGCATAACTGCCGGTCGCCTTGTGTGCTTCATCAACCACGACAAGGACAATCTTCTTCGGATCACAATAGCCATGTTTGAGGTCGTTTATGAGAGTTTGAGGTGTCATAAAAAAGACGCGTTTCTGTTGCCATTCTTCGGCTCGGATGGCTGGAGCAACCTCACCGGTCAGCATGGTTGTCTCAGATCGCGGAATGCCGGCAATGTTGAAGCATGCATCGATCTGTTGTGAGACCAACGGTTTCGTCGGCGCGACAAAAATTATCTGTGCACTCTTCGTCCAACGGTACCAGTTCAGCATGACCGTTGCCGCTATAAAAGTCTTTCCCAGGCCGGTGGGTAAAGCGACCAAGATATTGTGGAACAATCCCTTGTGCACAATGTTGTATTGATAATCTCGGGTTCTGCCCAGGTTTGTGGGGTAAACCCAGGTACGCATCGCATCTCGGTCAATCTCATGATGGGTTGGGGGTTCATTCCGGTTTGCCAATGGCCAATTGTGGGCTCTGGATTGCGTCTGCGTGCGGGTTGGCTCTGGTTGAGTGGTGTGAATTCCGTGCAAAGTCGTCTGTCGGAAAGAGGAGGATTTCTGCAATTGTGGACGAGGAGCCGAAGCGTAGGTCGTTCTTTCTCGACCAATACCTTTGTCCATATCGCCATTTGCAGGTGAACTGATGTTATTGGACGCCATAAACTCAAGCTCCGCGTCGACATCGTCAAGAGCTGCTAAAAACTCAATTTCATCAGCCTCATCGACATCAAACTCATCATCGGTTGGAGGAGCTTGAGGCGGGGAATGAATTGACGTGTGGGTCGAATTCAGGGCCTTTGGAGGAGCTTGAGGCGGGGAATGATTGGACGCGGGAGTGGAATTCAGGGCGTTCGGAGGAGAAGGCGATGGCGAGTGCCATTTCTGTGGTTTCTGCCATCGTGGACCTCGGATCCGCGAGGGGCTGGAATATTGCTGCGTCAACTGGGTGACAAAGGTTTCGGGATGGCTCTTTCCCGCGGGTACGTAGATGCGGTCATCGTACTTTGATTTCTTGTTCTCTTTGCCCTCGCCGTCTCGACGTGCTGGCAAATCGTAGTCATCCTCTTGCGTGCACGAGGTACTGAGCCGCCGGCGCTTGTGAGAACGAGCAGCATGCTCAGGCTGAGAACTCGGCACGAGCACATCCGAGCTCTCTTCTGCCTCGTCATCTAGGAAATCCATAGCGTCGTATTGGCATCACATGTCGGGGTTGGCAGTGTCCCTGAAATATTGATGTCGTGTACCGAGTAAGTGAGGTGGAAATGGAAGTTAAAGGCGCGTCAGAGTCGAACGCGTGTCCACGTGCCAGTTGGTTTCCGCATTTGTGCCCAAAGTGCAGTTTCTACGGAGCAGTAAATCAACGTCAAGGCAGTTAGACCTCAATTTCAACATATCGCCTACTCAACATCATGGTCCTGTAGAGCCTCCAAACAGTCATGAGCACTACAGACTACTTACTGAAGCCCCGCTTACCCATCAGCCAAGTCCAGCCCCGGCAGCGCCAGATGTTCCGCAGTCAGTGCACATCAGGATCCGAAAATCTACAAAGTCCCCTCTTCATCCAAGCCCCACGATCATATCATCTAATTCGCGCAAACTCCCCATGCTCAGTCTTGGTTGAAATGAACACCAACAAGAACAAACCCCAGGCGTCCTCGAAGTGGATGGACCTACAAGGCTAAGGATACAAAAAGCTCATTGTCTTTGATACTGTCAAGTTCGGACAGTAGAGACATCAAGAGAAAACGATGATCAGGACTACCATTAAGGTATGTCGGTTTGCACTAATCCGATACTGATAGATAGGATATAACGAAGGTGTGGTTCGACATGTCAGACACATGGCGCCGATATGCCCCGACTGCCCAAGCGTGTTCATGGTCCGTCTTGCAGTCTGTACCTACTTTGTACCCATTCCTCTCATTAGGCATTGATCCTTCCCTGGCACGTGACGGCACACGCTACCATCGCCTGGATAGTTCCCGGAGGGTAGACTTCTAGAACAGTCGCGACTTCGGCTTGTGCATTCTCTTCAGCATACTGCTCGTCATCCCATCTCTCTTCATCTTCTTTCTCTTCTCAGGCACGGCTGGGCAATCGGTGCCGCCTGAGTTCCAGCAGTCGAGCGCATCGGTCGCCGACGAATCCTCGAAGGTGTAGCACGTGTAGAACCACTGAATCGTCAACGCAACATCGGCGTCTGTCAACTCGTCGCTGCACGAGTAACACTCGACCGCAGCATAGCCGCCAGATTCATCGCCCAGGACGTCGAAGCCGCAGGTGCACTCGATGGGATCCGTATCGGTGAAACTGTCGCCAGTGACAACAGCCGGATCGGTCGTGTTGGCGCAATACTCGAGAACAATGCCCCAGTCGAGGCATGGGTAGACCGGGCAAGGGATTTCGTCTCCGCTCCCGCTGCCACCGGAAGTCTGTGGGAGGGCAGCCGTGAGACCGACAATCACCGAAACGGTGACGATGAAAGTAGACACGAGCTTCATTCTGCAGATGATCACGTCAGCCTAGGGAAGGAGAAGTTGGGGGAGAGGGGCTAGGTACCTGTGTGCTGGAGAAAGACGGTGGCGCCTAGTTTGAGCTTTGGACTGGTTTCCAACTGGCTGGAGAGGTTCGCAGGCGTCGAAGGCTGTCTTTGGGCTTTGGGTCTGTTAAAAGTGGTAGACAAGAAGTCTGGGGCTAGGGCGTCGAGAGCCTTATATATTCGTTTTGTCTAGTGCACGCTGAGGGATCCGGTCGGTGAGGTTCAGACAATGGCTGCATAAGGCAGCGGAAGGACATCGTTCTCGATGCATTTTACACAAATAACATACTGACGAAGAATACGGGATTCAGCCCCCGAACGAGCGCATTGCTTCAGAGGCAAGATTTTCAGAGCGTGCCAGCCCTGTTCGTCAGAAGGAATTCGGCTTCAGCTTCGGGCGAGTAATCTGGGACGTGCAGCACCAAGAGCGAGGCAGACTCGAGCCTCGTTTTAGCTGCAAGCAATTCCAAACCCCGCTCGTGGCTTGCAGAGCACATCGATCGGGTCCATAGCCAATGAGTATGGGGCTGGGAGATCTTCAATCGACTGATTTACTGAACAACTGAAGATGAATCGAACTCTGCTCCCGTCCGTGAGTTCGAGGTAGTCCAATGCCGAGCAAGGAGGATGCGTTGAGTGTCGGGCTGGTACATTAGCAGTAGGTACTCTGTGAACATCCGGCAAAGGAAGGAGGTCGTATTTGGCGGGACACCTTGTTTGCCATGGCAGAATCTAGATACAGTCCACGTAGTTGCCAGACCGAGTGCCGGTCGACGATTCTGGCTGTCTCGTGTCAGGCGGATAGTGGGCAGAGGATGTGGTCCAAATGCGGAGTGCAATACGAACGTTGGGCAGACGTGTTCTTTCAGCTAGTCAAGGCTAGACAAACAGCAGTGGTACCGAGGTAGTTATCGGGTCATGCAGAGCGGGCTCTTGTTGTGTAGTTCGTACATATGTGGTGAATCCGACGACGAAGAGGGTGGCCACGCGAGGAACACGAAGTCTTGGTCGATTCTTGGCACAAAGCTGGGGGGGGGTCGGGGGATCGGGCGCCCGCCAAGACCCCGAGCCCATCCGCTGAGCCGCTTTCCGCTTAACTGTTCGGATAACCAACCAATACGTGTCGTTTGGGCCTGCTCCAGTTCCAAAGCGTTGGAAACTGCCAGGATGCTGCTTGTGTCTGCAGTTGGGTGGAAATCTGAGCATTTGAGGCTCTTCCAGCAAGCTTTGTCAGTGTGTTTGACTCTCGAAACCGGGAGAGGCCATCGGGGAAGTTTTGCCCACGCGGAAAACTCGGAAGCTAGACGCTTCCCAGCTAACAGCTCTCAGCCCCCGTATTCCGCCTGACAATTGCAGGTCTGCAGTCGTCACCCGGACACCCAAACTGAGTAGAATGCCAGAGCCTCAGCCTTGGCGGCCCCTCCAAGGCGGGGGGTGGGAAGCACCAATAACTCAAGCACGTTTAGCCGACTGGGCTGCAATGCCGAGGGACTCGACCTACGGATCAATGGGTGAGGTCCTCGAGCGGGATAGGCAACAAATTGATCAGTGTTGTCTCCAGGAGACCTCAACCTTGTGAAGCCAAGGTCTACGGTAATTCATCCATGATGTCTTGTCACGCCGGCAGGCAACCACCGAGCAACTTCAGTGCCAACGCAATCGCGAAGTCAAGAGTACCGACTACAAGTAAGGACAAGTAAGTGCTCACAGGCTTAGTTCATAGCTAAGATCAGCTGCCGAATTGCTTCTTCTCGGCTTCCTCCTCCAGTGATGCGCTGGCAGATACAGTACTCGTACGCCTTCAACACCATCACCCTTCCTGATGGGTAGAAAATTAATAGATAATAATCAGACAGAGCGGGGCATCTTACCTAAGTAGTCATACATAATAAGAAATGCGCGAGCCCAAGCACTTCGCGACCAGACAAAAGCTTTCTCGATCTCGCCTTGGAGTATCGGTCAAGAACCCGTTGGCCAAACCGTCCAGTATCGATTGAGCCTACCAATTTTGCGTGCCTGCAACGCGGCCTCAGCAGCTACGGCAGCTTCGGGACATACACCGTACGGAGTCCAGTTGCGAAGGTCCGGTCCTTTCCATCGAGAACATATTAGAAAGCGCGGCTACCAATACCGGTTAGTAACCAGCGCGATGCTGCGTTTTCAGTTCGCGGCAGTGGCTCAAGGAGGTCTATCGCTCAATAGGAAAGTCACGATTTCCCGAACAAAATCTACGCTAAGCCGTAGTTGTAGACTTGCGTCGGGGACTACCAGTCGTAATGATTGGTCGTCGAACGAAAACAGAGCTGAAAGTGGTCAAGTGCGTGTTCGAGTGTATCTCGTAGACGTAGGTATTATGTAGATCCACGTTGGTTACCTTACTGTGCACAGTGTCCACCATCTGCCCTACGGTACTGGTGGATGAAGTAGGCCAGACCTGCCGAGGGATGTCCTTTGTAAGCCATGAGTGAGTAAGAATGCTTGCTTCTCGTAGATGGATACCCTGCAAGAGTACCTCTTACGAGTACATGATTCGTGGAGTAAGTTCCAGATACATGCTTGCTAGGAAGCTTACGTACTTGTGCAGTGTGTAACAAACTTTTGTGTCCGCATGGGCCAAGAAAGCTTCCACCAGCGGCTTGTTCACACGTACGGAGCCAACGCGAGTTGGACCCTCGCAATCAACCATGGGCGCGGAAGTATACGGTGTTTGTGAGGCGACTTGGACAATTATGATCTCGAGACACATAGCGTTACTGCTCCTCCACGGGGTTCTTGTCCAAACTCTCGTACCACTGCAATATACTTCCGACCAGGAAGGCCCAGCCGCCCCAGAAATTAGCCAGCGCGGACTGATACTGGGCACCAGGATTGCCAAATGCCGGACCGAGGGAGCCGCACAACTGGTCTACGTCAGCGAGGATTCTACAAGTTTCAGGCAGGCGAGCGAGGTGATGATCTGGGCACCTGGATGGGCGCGACTCACAACGAAACCGATTCCGCCTATACCGTTCCAGAGCCCGACGTGCCATCCAAGGACGTGTGGAGACGGAGTGTACCAGTTCGTCTGTGTCTCGAGCATGTACAAGAAACTATATGTCGGTTGCGTTAGAGTTCTGTCCTTCAAGATCAAAGCCTCTAAGAGCACGGGAACGGGTGTGTCACATGAAAACGCTGGCGGGGACATACCCACTGATTGTAAAACCCACTGAGCCTACGATCTGCGGGACCCAGTACACACCGTTCAGGGCGCCCTGGCTCATATGGTCGATGACTCCTGGGAGAGCAGCAAAGCCGCTGATCCAGAAGATGGTGGTCCCGCAGAACATGGCGAAGCTCGCAAGGAAGCCGATCTCTCTTATGCAATGGGAACTGATTGTATTCCAGCTAGGAAACCACTGCCATTCTTGTCCATCGCCGCGTCCTTTTCCAATTCCCGATTTATCATTGTGGTGGTGGACGCAGTGCTGGAGGTTAGGAGATATGCGAACCAGGTCCTGCCCACTCTTTTTGGAGACAAGTTTCTCGATTTGCCATCCAAAGCACCCGACCCTTTCGGCGTTGAAGGCTTCGATCATCAGGAGGACCGAGCCAAGCTGGAACAACGTCGCGCCCACGAAGGCGGACACGCCACCGCCAACAAGGATCTCTCCTGAGAATTCGCTCTCGGGAGCTTCAAGCGGAAGCCATAAGAAGAATGAGTTCAAGATCCAGGTGGCTGAGGCGACAAAGAAAGTGATCGCCACAAGGTATGAGATGTCCCAATACCGGAAGCAGGTCAACATGCATTTGATCCCCTTTAAGGTCTCGGTGACACTCGCAGTCCTCTTCGGTATGATGTAGAGCGGCGAGGCGGAATCCGCGTCGACTGCCGGCTTGTACAGCAGGAGATGACGGCCCTTGCGGTTGTCCCTTGACCTCCACGCGAAGCGTACGTCACGAGCGAGTTGTTGATTCGAGGACGACAGTGAGTCCGCTCCTAAGGCGGCGTCGGGGTCCTTGTTCTCGTCGGCGGACAGTGATTTCTCAGTTGTCTGGAGGTCTCGGTGATGGAACACTGCATGTGTCGGATGCAGGAAGGGCAGAGCTCCAGTAGTATGCCTTGGCTGCAAGACGAGTGAGTCATGATTCCGGAGTGGTTCGCTTGAAGGAGGGAAGCTGGTGTTCCTGGACATTTCCTGGCCCTGGCCTTGGGGAGAGTCGAGGAGATGTTTGTGTAGAAGGGAGGAATAACATGGTTTCCGGTGATAACTCCAAGGCGCGAAGCAAATTCGGAATGTGAAGAACACGCCCTCACATCTTAGTCATTCGCCGTTGATAGAAGGTTACAGTGCATGCGCTAGGCTCGAATTTAGTCATTTCGCAGCTGGGGGAACGGGACGCCATCTGATTCATCAAGGGCCGTCGAGAAGAATACAGGTCTGCTTGTATCCATGGGCGGAATGTGAACTGTTCGGCTAGACACCGTAGGGCAGTCGAAGGCCACATCTCATTAGTAATGCTGAGAAAAGGTGGGTTTGTACGCTTGGGGACCGCTGTTAATACGAGTGAAGAAGTCGAGAACGCGTCGTTGGACGTTGGGGGATCCATTCATGGGGCTGGGATGGATCCGTCAACGTGGAGAAGCTTTAGGAAGCTGTAAACATTCGATTTACCGGCGAGGCCTTCACCTAAATCGAAGGTCATCATGCCCATGTCGGGAAGGAGGCGATGAATATATCCATGCTGGTGGAGAGATGGCGGACGCTGGGGACCAAAACAGGAATGGTAGCGACGAATCGCCGTACAGCCACAACCTCGGGGCTTCCTGTCAGTTCCCGCATAGCTGCTGTTGTGTTCCTCGTATAGCTACCTAGGTCTTTGTTGTTTTACCTTCGTGACCTTCCTTCCGACTTACATGACCGGAGCAATGCAGGGACGCGACGGTGACATAATGGCTCCACCACAATACGATATCATATCCTGCAGAAGGCTGTGTTGGGTTATTGCTGGCCCGACGGCACCCCTCTGTCGACTCCGAATTGCTGCGGTGATTGGCTGACATTCGTCCATCTGGACGCGACTGGTGTCCTCAATGTCGCCGGATGCCAGTGACTAAGAAGACGGGATTGCTGCACATCAACCCGGTAAGGTTGAT
Organism: Phialophora macrospora; assembly: GCA_000835435.1. Taxonomy (NCBI): domain Eukaryota; kingdom Fungi; phylum Ascomycota; class Eurotiomycetes; order Chaetothyriales; family Herpotrichiellaceae; genus Phialophora; species Phialophora macrospora. The sequence continues at coordinate 610,093 of KN846958.1, read as the reverse complement.
GGATCGCGCGTGGGGGGAGCACCCGGTTCGATGCAGTATATAAATGTGCCAACTACAGCTGTCCTGCTGAGACCTCCACGGCACTCTCATATCAATCACATCACGTTCAAGTCGTCGCTTCTCTGAAAACTACAGTTTGATAGTTCTGACTCCAGCATGGGTTTCACGGTTCAGAGCAAAGCTTGCTGCAGTCGACCGCCAATCGTGCTACGAGGTGGTTATACGTACGAAGAGAAGGGCAAATATGAAAACTTCAACGGCATGAAAACCTGTAAGACCGCTGAGATTGGGGACGCAATTCACTACTGATGACACGCTCGCCATCTAGATGTCACTGGCAGTGATCAGGCCACGCGGGGTGTGTTTCTCGCATACGACGTCTTCGGCCTCTATGTCCAAGCAATCAAGGGCGCTGACATTCTGGCATGGGACTATCCCGAGCTGCCCGACGGCGCCGGCGAGTTCAAGGTGTTCATGCCCGATTTCTGGGGCGACCATCCGCAGGATCTTGCGAACTTCCCGCCGAAGACACCCAAGCAGATGAAGGCTGTTGTGGATTTCATGACCGGACCAGCCAACCCAGACAAGATCGTCCCCATGATCGGACCCCTGTTTGACGCTTTCCAGAAGGCCAACCCGCAGATAAAGACGTGGTCGATATTGGGCTTCTGCTGGGGCGTGAAAATTGCGGCCCTGGTGACCACCCAGGGGACTAAATTCAGCGCTGCGGCCGGCGCACACCCCAGTCTGATGGATATTGAAGACACAAAGCACGTCACTGTTCCGTTCTGTGTTCTGCCTAGCCAGGATGAGGACCCCGAGGTAAGTCCTGCCCCACTGATCATCGGTGTCTCTTGGACAGACGGTAGAAACTCTGCTAAACACTATGACCAATCCAGTATGTCGAGGCGTGGTTCGCAAATCTTAAAAGGGCCTCGCCGCAGAGCTACCTGGAGACCTTTGGTGACCAAGTGCATGGTTGGATGACATCGCGGTAAGTTCTCAGTCAGGTATCTGCAGAGAGGCTGCGTTCCTAATCAACGACATTGTTAGTGCTGATTTCAACAACCTGCACGCGTATGAGGAGTATCTTCGAGGATACAGAATTGTCAGGACATTCTTCGCCGCTCATATGTAAGAGCTTGACGGGACATGTGATTTGGTGGTGATGACACGGTCCTGTACTGGTAGTCCGGGCCGCATGGCTATCAGCAGGAGCTGGAGTAGAAATCAATAAACAACTCATGTACCCTAAAATACTCTCCACAATGTCGAGTTACCTTCAAAAACTACACATTGTAGAGGAGTTAACGATCATAGCCATATTAAAGGAGGCAGACCAATGGAGACTCGAAGGCTAATCGAAGGCTTGTCGCATGGGGGATGCCCTATTCCTGTGCAAGAAACTTGTCCAGCACGCTGAGGGCTGAGTCGTTATTGAGCGTTGGCCCTGAGGAGATCTGGATATCTGGTACGAAGGTGGATGAGAATTTGGTCGCCATTATGCGATGGACATAGTGCTTTGGTAGTTTAACATCCATCTACTCCGTAGACTCGAAGGCGAGGATAAATTATCCCTTATGGGGCCGTCCCTGGTATGGCTTAGCGCTGAACCTTTTAGCGGCTGTACGCATAGGAATGTGAGCACGAGCCTGGTGGCGATCTGCTTGACCTGACCCTTTTTCAACTTCCGGGTTCGAAGAAGCATAGGATCAGTATCGTCAAATCCGTGACCGGGGGTGGGGGGGGAGGGGGTCGAGAAAGGCAGCATGCAGACCCTTCCAGCATATGCCCAGCAGGGTCATAAGCGTCGCCGAGCTTCGACAAAAGAAAATCCAGAGAACAGTTCGTAAGAGCGTCATACATTTGAATAGTAAAGATTCTGTCCTCCAAGGACACTAGGCTGCTGACATATGTACGCGAACGCCTCCAGGAATCGTATCGGAGTCTCGCTCAAAAGGTGATGCGGACTCAATAGCCTTGCAAAGTTTCGAATCGAAATGATCGGAGTACCCTGGCTCCTACAAAGCCATTCCTGCCACAACCAGTGCCAAGAATCCAAGCCCAACACTGCCGATATGAAGGCTGTCAGCGCCGTTGCCAGAATCTCCTGCTGCTGTTGCCGTGGATGACGGGCCAGTGGATGAGCTGCCTCCTAGAAATTTGTCAGCATCCCATACAAAGCACCAAGTCCCGCTGGTACTTACCGGTCGCTGTTGCTGAACCGTCCGTCGTAGTCGCGTCGCCGAAGCCGAAGGCGCCAGTGGTAGAAGCGGAGCTGTCGGTTTGGCTGGCAGTGGGCGCTGCGGTGGTAGAGGCGGTCAAGAAGTAGGAGCTGATGCAAGATGCTTGGCAATTGGCGTATTCTTCCGTC